>JAJGRW010001431.1:0-32705 GCA_025461045.1 Carex parvula
TTTGACTAGTTTTGTAAAATACTTAATAAATAGTAAAAAAATTCAGAAAAATGTAAAATTTGACCTCCAAGTACATTTTAATATGGAGATAATGTTGAACGGTCGGATCGACTGTTTGAACTTTGAAAATAAAAATATACTTATTTTACAAATAGATCCTTATGCCCATAGAAGCATCACTCTTATTTATTATCTCAGTTGACTTTAAAACAGGCCCGTGTGACCGTGTATAATGCAGCTGATCTGTACAGTACATCTTGGCGAGGTGGCGCAGAGGATCTGTACTGGAATGTGAACACTGGACAAGACTGAGGTACTATTTTATTGTTCTCTTTTTGTTTCTGAAGTTTCTTTCAGAACTGGAGAGAATCAGTGGTCAATGAACACAGACCATTTCTTCACATCTACATTATTTTATCCACAACTTCCTACTTATTACCAAACGGCCTTGTACAAATTGACCATTCACTATAACTGAGCGCCACTGAATACTCCGTAAATAGTCGTATAAAAGTAGGGTGTAAAGGAATAACAAATACATCTTCCCGTTCAAAAGTAGCCGTTAAGCAACACTGCGCTCCGTCCCTCGTGTCTCTCACCCAGTACTCCCTGCTTCTCTGCTCTCACTAGCCGTTACCATACTCTGTTTCTCTCTCTCTAAACCCAACATTACCCCTTTCCAAAGCTCTTTCTGTCCTTTCTCAAAACACACATCATCATCTCTTTCTCCCAAGCTCTTTCTGTCATTTCTCTCAGGTCACCTCCCCTTTCCCCTTTTCTACCTCTAAAAACCTACCTCTCTCTCTCTCTCTCTTGCTTATAGGTCTCTAAAACCTCTCACTCAACTCTCTCTGCTTGTATTTGTTCAGCATGAATGAACCCCAAAAACCCAAACGAACCCAATGCATCCAACCTTTCTTGTACACATTCATTGTTTCTCTGTACCTCGCCACGTTAGCACTGGCGCAGCCACCAGATGGTGTAATAATCTCTCAAGCCGACTACCAAGGCCTGGAAGCTCTCAAGCATGAACTTACCGACACACGTGGCGTGCTCCGTAGCTGGAATGGTACCGGTCTCGGTGCATGTTCTGGTGAATGGTACGGCATTAAATGCGTGAAAGGGAAGGTCATTTCCATCAGCCTGCCGTGGCGAGGCCTAGGTGGCAGTCTCACAGAGAAGATCGGTCAGCTTACCAGCTTGCGCCGGCTTAGTCTGCATGACAACTTCATAACGGGTGCCATTCCATCGTCTATCGGGTTTCTCCATGACTTGCGAGGCCTGTACCTGTTCAACAACCGGTTCTCGGGTTCCATCCCACCATCAATCGGTAACTGTGTCAATCTCCAAGCTCTTGATTTGAGTAATAATTCTCTAATTGGGTCTATTCCCTCGTCAATTGCTAATTCTACCCGATTATATCGGCTCAATCTCGGGTTTAATAACTTGTCAGATGAGATACCCGGTTCGGTGTTCATGTCCCGATCAATTGTTTTCCTCTTTCTACCAAATAACAGTCTCTCTGGTTCTATCCCTGATAGTGTAGCAACTTCTAGTAGCCTTAAAGAAGTAACTCTTGCAAATAATCGGTTAAATGGAAATATACCGACGGCAATTGGATCACTTCATGAAATTGAAACCCTTGATTTTTCTGGTAACTCCTTAACAGGAGATCTTCCCTCGTCTTTATCAAATCTCTCCTCTTTGGTAGTACTTAACTTCGAAAGAAACCAAATTGAAACCCAAATCCCTGAATCCATAGATGGCCTAAAAAATATCTCCATTCTCTCACTAAAAGGAAACAAATTTTACGGTGGTATACCAGATTCTATTGGTAACATACCCACTTTGACCCGGTTGGATTTATCAGAGAATAGCCTCAATGGGTCGATCCCAATTTCTCTTGTTAACCTAACAAATCTCGTTTCCTTCAACGTATCAAACAATAATTTATCGGGTCAGGTGCCGGTTTTACTAGCCGAGAAATTCAATTCGAGTTCTTTTAGAGGCAACATACAACTTTGCGGTTACATGCCTTCGCTTCCTTGCCCCGCTCTCTCCCCTTCTCCAGTTCCCTCTCCATTTTCTCTAGTTCCCTCTCCATTTTCTCCAGTTCCCTCTCAAACCAATAAGAAAAAGCTAAGCACAAGAGACTTAATTCTAATCATAACTGGTTGCTCTATCGGATTGTTACTTATCTTTTGTTGCATTCTTCTTTGTTGTTTAATAAGGAAGAGAAATAGCAACAGTGTGAGTCCCAAGAGTAAACAGGCGGCGGCAAGCGGGTTGGGTCGGGGGGAGAAACCCAGCTCGGCGCCCGAAACCGAGTCTGGTGGGGGCGATTTGGGCGGTAAATTGGTTCATTTTGATGGGCCATTAGCATTTACAGCCGATGACTTGTTGTGTGCAACTGCTGAGATTATGGGGAAGAGCACTTATGGCACGGTATACAGAGCAACTCTAGAGGATGGAACTCAGGTTGCGGTAAAACGGTTGCGGGAAAAGATAACAAAGGGGCCGAAGGAATTCGAGGCGGAGGTTGCTGCACTCGGGAAAATACGGCACGAGAATTTGTTGGCCTTGAGGGCGTATTATCTTGGGCCGAAAGGCGAGAAATTGTTGGTCTTTGATTATTTGCCTAAAGGGAGCCTGGCTGCTTTTCTACATGGTTAGTTTTGTTAATTTTTCTCTTAATTTCTTGATCTGATTTGATATACATATCTTTCTTTTAACATAGTTTATTGGTTGTTGGTTACTATGATTTGGTCAATAATATGCAATTGAGCTTACCAGGATTATTGATAAGTTTGGATAGGTAAAATGGTACCATGTTTGCAATTCCAAAATACCCTCTGATTGTTCATACTTGATTTAGAAGCATTAGGCACATCTGACATTTTGTAATCCTTTGATTACAAAATGTGCCTAATGAATTGTTTCTAAATCAAATCAAATATGTCTGGTTGTTCAACTTTTCTTTAACATAGTTTATTAATTGGTTACTATGATTTGGTTAATAATATGCAATTTAGTTTAGCACGATTATTGATAAGTTTATATAGGTAAAATGGTACTATATATATTTAATTTAGAAACATTAGGTACACCTGAAATTTTGTAATCCTTTGATTGATTGTATTATACATGGTTCGATTCAAGCAAGTGAAGTTATAAAGGTTTATGAACTTGTTAATTTTTTTTTCTTTAATTGTAAAATATATGCAAACAGTTCTAACCCTATTTTTTTTTTTTATATCTCAGCACGAACACCCGAAACATCAATTGACTGGCCAACACGCATGAACATAGCGAAGGGAACAGCACGCGGGCTGGTTTACCTCCACGACTCCGCAAACTCCGTGCATGGCAACCTGACAAGCACCAACATCCTCCTTGATGACTCCCTCTCCCCCAAAATCGCTGATTTCGGCCTCCCTCGTCTCATGTCTGCGGCTGCCAATTCTGCGGCCCTTGCTGCAGTGGGTGCTTTGGGCTACCGGGCACCTGAGCTCTCCAAGCACAAGAAGGCCAACACAAAGTCTGATGTGTATAGCCTTGGGGTCGTTATACTAGAGCTCCTTACCGGCAAGTCACCAGCCGACTCAGTTACAAACAATGGCGTTGATTTGCCGAAATGGGTTGCTTCCATAGTGAAAGAAGAGTGGACAAATGAGGTGTTTGATTCGGAGCTCATGAGGGAGGCCGATGCCGACTTGACAGGAGATGAGTTGTTGAATACTCTGAAGTTGGCTTTACATTGTGTGGACCCCGCACCGGCGGCCAGGCCAGAGGCGCGGGATGTGTTGAGTCAACTGGAGGAAATAAGACCGGAAGGGGGTGGCGGTGGGGCCGGCGAGGCCGGCGAGACCGGTGAAGCTTCTACTAGTAATGTGTAAAGTAGGTGGTGTTGAATGGAGATGTCCAGTGACAAGAGAGGCTGAATTGGGGGAGAAATGGAGAAGTCCAGTGAGAGAATGTAGGATTATATTATTATTTTTCTATTTTATTATTCTTTTAAAATATGATAGCATATTTTTTTAATATTAATGATCATGTATATGTTAGTTCTATTACAGAATATGTGTATGGCTTTATCATTTCATTCTTTTATTATTTATGAAATATTCTTTTAGTAATGATATTTTCTTAAATATTTCAAAATGTGATCTGACATTGGTTACTTTTTCCTTGTTGACAAATTTTAGGGATAACTTTTTGATGGTCTAATTCTTGTCAAGTAAAAAAAAAATTTGAGGTCTAACTGTATAATTTATTGAATCTTAATTAGGCCCCAACTATCACTTACAGTGAAAATCAAGCCCAAAATCTATGATTGTTGATAAAAAAAAATTCCAACAATCTGTTGTTGTCTAAAATGTACCTTAAATTAAATTAAACCAAACAAACTCTAATCAAATCATGAACGAAATTACACAAGTCCGTTCTAATGTAATTTGAACTCTAACCCATTGAATCTTAATTAGGCCCAACTCTAATATATTGATAATCAAGTCCAAATCCTAAGGTACTTATTTATTTATAGAGTGAGGCTATGGTGCTATGCATAGCACGGATGGCTAGTGTACTACGGCTCAATATGGTACTTTTTAAAATCCTAACAGTCAATCCGAACCGTTCAATGTGATATCCATATGAATATGTACTTGCAAACTAAATTTTATATTTTTTTGAATTTTTTTACTATTTTTTTTATAGGTAGAAAAATCAGTGTTTTCTGAAAATTCTGGACCATCAAATATTCTACCTATCTAAAAAAATAGTAAAAAAATTCGAAAAAAATATAAAATTTAGTTTGCAAGTACATATTAATATGGTTATCACATTGAACGGTTCGGATCGATCGTTAGGATTTTAAAAAGTACCATATTGAGCCGTAGTAAGCCATCCGTGCTATGCATAGCACCATAGCCTCACTCTTATTTATATATATACATATATAGTGAGTGGCTACTCTACTTACATAAGCATATGAGAGCATATGCTTACAAGTCATTTTTGTGTTTTCAATGTTTAAATGGTCGATCTGTAGCGCTTAATATGTTCTCCATATTAATATGTGTTTGAAAACGAAATTTTATATTTTTTGGAATTGTATTACTATTTGTTTAGAAATTTTCAAAATAGCATTTTTCATTTTTTTTTTTTTTACCATATTAAACCACTGTTTTGAAAAATTTCAGAAAAATAGTTAAAAATTCCAAAAAATGTAAAATTTTGTTTCCAAACACTTATTAATATGGAGAACATGTTGAGCGCTTTAGATCGACCATTTGGACATTGAAAACGCAAAATGACTTATAAGCATATGCCCTCATATGCTTATGTAAGTAGAGTAGCCAACCTCTATATATATATATATATATAGAGAGAGAGAGAGAGAGAGAGAGAGAGAATGGCTAATATACAAACGTTTGTTCCTAGGCTCAGGAACAAACGATTTGGTTCTCCAATTTTCAAAGTCCAAACAGTCGATCCAAACCGTTAGATATTCAATCTATATTAAAATGTGCTTGGAGACCAAATTTTACATTTTTTGGAATTTTTTTACTATTTATAAGCTGGTTTGAAAACCGCTGTTTTTATTAAATTTCTGCAGCATTGAAAAACAGCGGCTTTCAAACCAGCTTAATAAATAGTAAAAAAATTCCAAGAAATGTAAAATTTGGTCTCCAAGTAGATTTTAATATAGATTGAACATCTAACGGTTTAGATTTGTTGTTTGGACTTTGAAAATCGGAGAACCAAATCGTTTGTTCCTGAGCCCAGGAACAAACGTTTGTATATTAGCCATTCTCTATATATATATATATATATATATATATATAGGAGGGTTCAAATGCCTCCATTTTTTTTTGCCTCCACCATGCCTCCATTTTTAAAAACTTAATAACACAAAATTTAAAAATTAAAAGTCAAAATAAAACCGTTAGATATGATCTACATCATTTTATCTATGTGCTCATAAAAAATTATCACATTTTGATTTTGTTTTCATGTGAATCAATAAGTTAAAAAATCAACGTCTAGAAATTATCCACATTAGTACATTTTTTACAAGCTCTTGATGACAACCAAAACAAAATTGAAATGTCATAATTTTTTACACGTGCATAGATAAAATGATGTAGATCATATCCAATGGTTTCATTTGACTTTTAAGTTTTAAATTTTGAGTTATTAAAGTTTTTAAAAATGGAGGTATTTGAACCCTCCTTATATATATATATATATATAGATAGAATCTGGCTAATATGCTACGCGTATATAAGGGCTCCTCCGTGCTACGGCTCAATTTTTGAGTTTTCAAAATCCTAACGGTCGATCCAAACCGTTCAACATGATCTCCATATGAATATGTACTTGCAAACCAAATTTTACATTTTTTAGAATTTTTTTACTATTTATTAAGCCACTTTGAAAATCGCTGATCCAATGGTCCAGCAGATTTTACTGTTGTGTACAAATTAGTGTTTTTTCAAAGTGGCTTAATAAATAGTAAAAAAATTCTAAAAAATGTAAAATTTGGTTTGCAAGTACATATTCATATGAAGATCATGTTGAACGGTTCGGATCGACCGTTAAGATTTTGAAAACTCAAAAAGTAAGCCGTAGCACGGAGGGCTCTATGCTGCGCGTAGCACCGTAGCACTGTCCTATATATATATTTATAAACGGGTGAGCTTGGTGGCAAATCCTACATTAGTTAACCCAAAATCCAACAAATTTTTTCCCATTGCTTAAAATGTTGCTTAACTAATTAGTCCTTTTCTTTGTTGTTTGAATTTTTTTTTAAGATAGTTAAACAATGTTTGATTTTCGTTTAAATAAATTAAATATAATTGTAAAATTCAATTACATATACTAAATATTTTTAATGCATTGTCATTACAGTAATGAGTTGATTTCAATTGAAATACTTGATGAAAGTTACTAAACTAAAAAAATATTTTCTTAATAATATATATAATTTTAAATATGTTTTTATGGTAATTAAATTATATTGTTTCAAAAGTTGAAGCTTAAATGTAATGATTTTATTATTGATTTCTTATTTTTTTTCCACAGAAAGTCTTAAACTAGTGTTAGGAATAGTAAGTTTTATTGAGAAAGGAATAAGGGTCAAAATCCTTTATTCATATATATATTTATAAGAAATGTTTCTTACAGATAGGATTTCAAACCAAAAACTTCACAGCAAAATCAATGTTTTTGAGTCTCTGTTAAGATGAAAAACATCAAATGATAAGTGATAAAAAAACAAGATTTTAGTCCCTTTAAAGAAGAAAAACATCAATTAAATGATGAAGTGATAAAAACCAAGATTTGAGTCTCTCTTAAGAAGAAAAACATCAAAATTATGAAGTGATTAAAAACAAGATTTGAGTCTCTGTTAAGAAGAAAAACATCAAAATTATGAAGTGATAAAAAACAAGATTGAGTCTCCGTTGAAACCAAAAACATCAAAATGACAAGTGATAAAAAGCAAGATTTGAGTCTCTGTTAAGAAGAAAATGAAACATCATAATGATGAAGTGATAAAAAACAAGATTTGAGTCTCTGTTAAGAAGAAAACATTAAAATGATTAAGTGATAAAAGCAAGATTTTGAGTTTATGTTAAGAAGAAAGCATCAAAATGATTAAGTGATGAAAAGCAAGATTTGAATTTGAGTCTCTGTTAAGAAGAAAATTAAACATCAAAATGAGGAAGTGATAAAAAAAACAAGATTTGAGTTTCTGTTAAGAAGAAAACATCAAAATGATCAAGGTATAAAAAGCAAGATTTGAGTCTCTGTTAAGAATTAGACCATATCAAAAATTCAAAATGATAAAGGATGGAATAGTAAGTTAGAATAGTAAGCGATAAAAAAATCATTTTATAAAAAAATGATAAAGTGATAAAAACATAAAAAATAATAATAAAGTGTGTTAGAATAGTAAGTTAAGCCTATAATTAAGAGTAAAGATTTTGCCCCCGCTATTTGGTCCCCTAAATATCCCTCTAACTAATTAGTCTTACTAACTGTCAAAGTCAAATGACTTTAAAAAAGAAATCAGCCTTCTCTTCATCTCCCAGTCGATCCCGTCCGCTCTCGTTGGCCCCTGCCGCTCCCTCCACAACCACATCCTGTCCCTCCTCCGCTCCGGCGATCTCGAATCCGCCTCCTTCCAGCTTCGCCCCCGCCCCACTGTTTTCACTTGCAATGCCGTGTCAACCTCATTCCACTAGTATGGCCGTCTCGTCTCGCTGACTCCATTGCTATCTTTCACTTCTTCTTTCGCCAGAACAAGATCATCTCTAATGTCGTCTCCTACAACATCCTAATCAATGCCTTTTGTGATTCCATGCGGGTTGATGAGGATCTAGAGATTTACAAAGAGATCTTAGAATCAGCTCTGTTTTCATCCTCTCCAGTCACTTACAAGCATTTAACAACTAAACGAGATCTGATCTTGTTGTTTTATGAATCAATGAAGGAAAGCCAATCAATGGATGAAGGAAAGTCAATCAATCAATCGAGACCAAGTGAGTTTTATGAATTTTAATTCTTATTGTTTGATTTGATTCGTTTCGTATGAATCTTAGATCACATCTGATAGTTAGTGTTTATTGATTTTTATTTTTTCTTTGCTTGTTGTTTACTCATGCCCACAACCTGTCCGATGAAATGTCTAAGAAAAACTTTACTACATCATTTACACCTCTACTTAATTGCCTCATTTCCACCTTTATAGTTGTTTACTATTTCTTAATGAAGAAAGCATTTGTATTTGTATGGTATGGTTTTCTCTATTTAATAAAACATGCTATTTACTCGGCCGGGTTATTCAACACATGAGGAAACCTGCTGCAAGTGCAAGTCACAGTGCTGTGTAACTCCACTTCCAGCAACTCGACACAACTTGTGAAAGACAGCTTGTAAATGATAATAGCAAGCTAAGGATATATTCTTACTTAAATCAAAAGGTGTTTACCAGGTTGTATTTTTTTTGTTTTGGAGAATGACATATTCTCAATATTTTTTTTGCATCAACACATGAAGATGTAGTTATCAACACTTTAAGTATATATATGAGGAGTTGGTTCATAAATATCAACATTTTTCAACTGTGATTAAATGTGTTTAGTATAGGTATGAATACTTTCTGAATTACATGTTAATACCATCAATCTCCTGTGTATTTTTCTGTTATGGAGAATAACATGTTCTCCTATTATATTACGACATTGTACGAAAGATGTAATATTTAATTAAAATTCTGAATGAAATGAAATGTCTACGGGTCATTTACAACAGAAATAGTCATACATCATTATAGTTATGAATAATTCCTTGATTATATGTTAATAACTTTAATCTCCGAAAAGGGATTTGTAGCAAAATACATTTCACTAACAATATATTGACAAAAAATACATTTCTCTGCAACGTAAATATTCGGATATCAATTTCTCTACAACGTAATTATTCGGACATCAATACACATGTGTCAATACTTTCCTTATTACATATTAATACAATTAAGCGACAACCATATACTTTACAACATAACAATTCATACTTCAGATATAAGTATGAATATTTTCTTGAGTACCTATCAATACGTTCAAGCACCAAACAGATTAACTAATTTAAGTTACTTTACACCATAACAATTCACATTTTAATGCGTAAGTACTTAAAATTTTAAATATTAATATTTTTACTAAAACTACAGTGTTGGTGATTGTGCGGTGGTTACGCATGCGCTTTTGCGCTTGTGGTCCCCGTAGCTGTGGCTTTCAAGTGACGTATGTGGTCCCCCCATGTAGTGGTCCCCCCAGGTAGTTAATGCACGGAGAACATTTAGCAGTTTCTCAAGAATATTTTACAACATAAAAATTCACACTTCAATGCGTAAGTATGAATACTTGATATTTTATAAATGAACGTTTACAACAATTACAACGCTGACACTTGCGATGGTCGTTACGCATCCGCTTGTCCTTGGTTTTCTGTGTGTGGTCTCTATCGTGGTCGCTTTCAAACGACGTTTACGGTCCCCTAGGTTGGTAGTGGTCCCCTAAGTAGATATTGCCCAAGACACGTATGTGGGTTTCTCATAAAAACTTAATTTACAACATAAATATTCAGACTTTATTATAGTAATTACGAATCGATATTTTAGTGAAGAATTCTTGACATTTTAGAGATGAATACTTGCTCGACGAGATATGAATACTTACACGTCGAGGTGTGAATACTTGAACGACAAAAATTCCGAAAGTACTTCATCATGGATCTCATTTGAAAGAGAAAATTACGTAGAAGACGTTTGTGATTTTAGATTCGCAAAATTTCTCACAGATCGTCAGAAATATTGACGCGATTAAACGGAGAAAAAAAGAACCACTTCTAAAAACGTGTAAAAGATGAGTGTGTGATTAGAAAGAAAAAAAGTTGATATCCAGTTTTTTTTTTTTTAAATACTTGATGTCTTAGGTATGAATATTACTTAATATATTATATAATAATACTTGTACACATAAGTAGCCATACATGCCCGCGCCAGTTGTAATTTTTTCAAATATAAGTGGTCATCTAAGTAGTTAGTGGTCCCTGTTGTACTTTACGTATCAGTTAGTCATGGGACGTTTAGGGAACAGAATGGAGAGGACTGTTAGTCCTCTCTGTAATTAATTCTACGAAGTTGAAAATCAAATCATCAAACTATTTAATATTCATACAAAATTAAACATGCAACCTAGCTTCGACGTAGAAAGTTGTATATTTTATGTTTTGATAGTTAGTTTAGTAGTTATATATATACGTCTGATCACTAGTTGTAACGTAGTGTCAGGATTAATTTGTATTAGATGGATCATTGGCATGGCATGTCCATATATTGTCTTAACGCGCTAGCACTTTAATTTGTCCATATATTAGTACTAACAGACTATTACTAATCTCATTCCCAATTAATTATAACAACGACCTGGTCACCTTGATTAATTACTGTCTTTCTTCTCTTTATTTTATTTCATGTTACTGTGTATTATTTTCAGTGGCAGAGCAACGTAGTGCTACAGAGAATCGTAAATATAATTATAAAATCATGTCTCGTCTTAAAAAAAATTCCATCGCCTTTTATTTTTTTATTTTAAAAAAATCATATCCATATTCATATTATTTTTCCTTATCTATTAATATTTATCTCTGTATATGTATAAAAGAAGCTGATATGAGTACCCGCACCTAAACTGCCATAACTGTTTGTGGAGACCGCAACCGTTTCAAAACTGTAATTTTATTTTACAAATATTAATAGTAACATTGTGAAGTATATTGTTCAACCAAGACAAGTATTTATATCTATACAATGAACTACATATATGATATATGAATTTTCCTTAAATAACTGTATCCGCACCTTTTTTTGAAAAATCCTCGCGTCGTACCCGCATTAGGGGACCACGCAACCATTCCAAAAATGTAATTTTGTTTTACAAATATTAATAGTAACATTGTGAAGTATATAGTTCAAACAAGACAAGTATTTATATCTATACAATGAACTACATATATGATATATTAATTTTCCTTAAATAACCGTACCCGCACCTTTTTTTGAAAAATTCTTGCGTCGTATCCGCATTAGGGGACCACGCAACCGTTCTAAAACTGTAATTTTATTTTACAAATATTAATAGTAACATTGTGAAGTATATAGCTCAAACAAGATAAGTATTTTTATCTATACAATGAACTACATATATGATATATGAATTTTCCTTAAATAACCGTACCCGCACTTTTTCTTGAAAAATCCTCGCGTCGTACCCGCATTAGGGGACCACTCAAATATTTTTTACATATGACACTAGATGACGTCTGAAAGTATTAATATCAAGTACTGCAAGTATTTATACCTCTGCACTAAAGTAATTTTACCTATGTGGTCAACTATTTTTGTTAGAGGAAGGTTGACGCGGTGATGATTGGGTAAGGTGGATGCGGTGATACGGGGTCCCCACTACTTCATTAGAGGAGGTTGACGCGGATCATAGAGGAATGATGTTGGTGGAATTTTAAATAATAATTAGTGAGGAACATATAATATCTTTTTAGAATAATAATTAGTGGGGACCACGGTACATTATTCCTCTAAGTACGGATACTGTAGTGCAGGTATAGTACGGATACTGTAGCACGGATACTAAAATAATTATTCATGTATAAATAGAAAACAAACAGTAGTTTAATCAACAGATAATTATGCACATTCATCTATGCCGTAACGGATGTCACCCGTTGCCTTTATACCACTGCCTTTTTTTTGAGTCCGGATCCCCTAAAGTAACCCAATTTTTGAGTTTAGACGTGTACGGTGCCTATTCGGTGGTAGCGCAGGGGCCAGTATTATTTGTGGGGTCCAGGTTCTTTAAGATTCGTGTTAGAGCACCTTAGACGGTTTGGATCAAAACTCAAAAATTGGGTTACTGTACTGGATCTGAATTCCTTTTTTTTAGCATGCTGTTTAATTAATGCAGCAACACACACACTTTTTGTTATAACGAATCTCTTACAGTTGAAGTCTATAATTAATTATTAGGGTTTTCGAGGTTTGGGCCCAAATATTTATCCCAATATATGATCATCTACGTACCAACCATGCTGATACAAATGCTTATTTTAGCAAGGTGGGCTGGCTCTATGAGCATTTGCTATATATTTTCTGTAGGAATTGTTAATGTATCCGTACATAAAACATCAAAAGCATGATTCTTTTATTTTTCTCTTTTTCAAAAGTTGACCATGGAGGGCAGCAGCCAAGAAATACATTTTTTATGTTTCGTAGGGTAATGATAGGGCTGAAAACGGATCCGGATTATCCGTACCGAATTCGGTAATAGTCCAATTACCGATATTCAGATTCGGATAATTATTAACTATTAACATATTTTCTGGATTTCGAAACGGATTCTCAGATACGGATATTCGGATTCGGATAATTATTAACTATTAACATATCTTTCGGATTCGGAAACAGATTCGATTCGGAGCTACATTCAAAGAATGAGAATAAATTGACCTCTATTTATTTTGAAAAATTTTGTTAGACCATCATAACTTGACCCCTGCGAATCTATGTATCTAATTCTTGATAGGATCTGTACTGTTCATCTACAGTACAATCTACAGTATGCATGACAATTGGGTCCCACTTTGCAGTGCCACAAATTCACTTCTATTACTTATATTTAATCTTTGATCCAGCGGATACTGTTCATCTACAATATCCGCTACAGTCTTCCACTAACAGCTGGGTCCCGCTCTTCAGCAAAACGTTTTATTTCATTTCTTCTTTTCCGCCATTCTCTCGAACTTCTTCCTTTCTGCCATTCTCTGGAAAGTTCGTCCTCTCTCTCGAACTTCTTCCGTCTTTGGATCGCCCCTTCTCTCCTCCCCCGCCTCCTCTCCTCATTCTCGCCACTCCCCCCTCTTCTCTCTCCGCGCGCTTTCTTCCCTCTTTGTTGTCTCCCTCCTATCCGTCGGTCTCATCCTCTGCCTCCACTCCACTGCCTCCGAGATCGCCTTTACTCAACTCCTCCACATCCGGTTCTCTCTCACTTTCTCTCTCTATATTTTTCAACTCTAGCTCTATTGAATCTGGTTGCCTTCTTTCTCTCAAATTTTTTTCATCAAGTACCATTATATCATTGATTTGTCTTTCACTTTTTAGACAAATATCAGTACCAGGACTACAATCATAGAAACTTTGATGTTTGATGAAACTTTTTTGTGGATAAATATGGGAAACACATGATACCTTAGAGAGACCAGTTGTGTAATTTGTTCTTTTTTCTTCACTTTGTTTGTCCAGATTCTTGTCAAATCAATACCAACCACAGAAGGAGACGACCTGAGAATTGTCTGGCCGATTACACCTGGCATCCTGCATTACGAAGAAGCACCTCACCGGTAGCTCTCCCATCTCATTGGCCATGAGAGAGAAGGCTCTATATTCACTAGTGGAAAAACACAAATCAGGATCGGTTATATTCACACATCAGGATCGGACCTACAGCCGATCCTGTTCCAGCTGATACAAATAGTCAATCTAAACTGTATCGGTTAAAGAACCGATCCAGATACCAACCATCTGGATCAGTTATTTATTAATAACCGATCCTAATACTAACCATCTGGATCGGTTATTTATTAATAACCGATCCTAATTCTAACTATCAAGATCGGTTATTTATTAATAACCGATCCTAATTCTAACTATCAAGATCGGTTATTTATTAATAACCGATCCTAATTCTAACTATCAAGATCGGTCGTTAAATTTTAGCCGATCCTAATTCTAACTTTCAAGAATGGACAATTATTCAACCGATCCTGTTGTTGACTTACAAGATCGGTTAATTAAAATATCCGACCCTAATTATTATTTTTCTTTTCTTTTTTGCGGAACCAACATTTTGTGAATCTAGATATAATGCACTATTGATATTTATGTATTGATATCTATATAGTCTATTTAAATCCAAGAAATTTAATATTATATATCAGAATAAAAAGAAAGAGGTCAGGATGACCCATTTCATTTACCATTAAAGTAATACATGACTAATTCTTACTAATGACACAAGCCAAGTAAATACTAATTCTTAAACCAACTAAAAACCCAGTCTATACTACTAACTGAACTCTGAGACTTCAATGTGACTTCATTTTTCAATCTGCCTCCAGCACAAAAACAAGCACCACAAGTTTTAACTCCACAAGCACCACAAGTTGAAGGCAAAGTATCAACCTGCAAAAACAAAAGGGAATAATAATGAACCAAATAAAATGAAAGTTGAACAGGAATCAACCACAAGATAACATACTTTGATGTCTGCTTTGTAAAGATGTGCATGATACAATCTGCCTTGTACCAGTGTAGACCATTTTGTTTAACCTTGGTTGTACAAAAAATAAGAAGTGAAACAATATTGAAAATGGAAGGATGAAAATTAGCAAACCCGTTGATTAGGAATAGTAGAGAGAAGCTGTTCCATGGGAAGCAAAGGGGCAGTCGTCTCAGCAATTACTTCCACCACTTTGCAATATGATAACTTACTGTTCTTTGCCATGCATGCCATGAGTTCTGCTACCTGATCAAAAAATATTACCATCATAGCCTTGTTAAATACACTGCTATCAGATTATAGCAGATTAGAGAGAAGAATCAACAACTTCAAGTAAGCAAAAGTAAATTATGGGTTTTTATAGTTGCCACTGGAAATGAGTTCTTCTTCTGCTTTTCGTTTCCAACTCAACACTCCCCAAAACAAGCTTTAAGCCCGATTAAAAAAAGAAGAAGAATCAAAAGTAGCTTAAGTTAGGCCCATTCACAAGATTACTGCTAATTCAAAATGAAACGTCAATTTTTAGTGTGTCCCTTTGAAAAATAACTCACTTCAGAAGGGCAGCAGGAAACCCGATTTTGCCTGTTCCCAAAGATGTCAACAGAATGAAGTGATCTACTTTTAAATTTGTAGCTGGCAAACAAAAATACTACTTTTTAATGGAATAAGAACAAAATGTTTTTTTTGCAAAATAAGCACCTATTGTTAGAGAGATCTCTATTTCAATTCAAAATGGGAATTCTTCTTGTAACAACTGCAGGTGCTGCTTAATTTTATTCCTATTGCCAAGGATCGATAGTAAATGTTTCTTGCAAGAACAAGAAAAGCAGAAAAAAATTGACTGACTGAGATTGTTTTACTTCTGTTGAAAGGAAAGAGTAAGGGCCGTGTGAGAAATAATGTATACTGAAACTAATATTTAATGGGAAAGTAGGATTTTTTACCTTCTTGTATAAGGTTAGAGGTGGCCTTATAGTCAATTCGGTATGGCCCAGTTATATCAAACACCTCTTTTTCACTAGCTCCAATGCAACATATAACAATAGAGGCATTGGCAATGGCAGCTTTTATGGTAATGAGGTTATAGCTGACAAAGAACAACATATAACAATAGAGGCATTGGCAATGGCAGCCTTGAAGTAATGACACTCAGACCTTTACAAGTAGCACATCTTCGTTTCTTAGATAAAGAAGGCTTGCCGTCACCACTCGATTGGTGCGACATGACTGCACAAATATCAAAGGTTCGTAAGCTTTGTGAATATTGATCTTAGTGTATAAAATATATATAGGTCATGCTTTTTCTTTGAACAAACATAATTCTAAAATTAATTACATTGCACAAACCTGTCAAAGATAGATATAACTCTTGAACCAAAAGAATACCTGAATAGATTGCTTAGCCATTTAAGAATATATTTAATTTATATAGGAGTAATGAGGATTTTCTAAAAATAAAGATTAAATTTTGATTTAGTCCCCTTTACCTAATTTAGCCTAAATCATGATGTGCAATTGAACATAAGACAAGTCATTAAAAACCAAAAAGAAAGCAGTAATTGAAATTCACAATTCAATAATAATAATAGAACTACCTTTGCAAACTTGAATCCCATCAAAGATGTTGCCTAAGATACCAGGTCCTAGTTCCACTGAAAGAGGTTATAGCTGACAAAGAACAACAAACGAAAAAGAATTATCATTATAAATATCGACAATAAAGTAACGAATTGAAAGTTTCAACAATACTTGGTTACGTATTACTTCAAAAGTTTTCAAACTACCCCTCATAAAGTTTTGAAACCACCAATTCCATCTACAAACACCACTGGCATTTCTAGCTTATATGTTAATGCTATATCACATAGTAGTTTTTTTTTTTTTTTTAATCAGCATGGACGAGTTTTTTTTATAAATAAGCCTATATGTTAATGCTATATCTTATCAGCAATAGTTGACACCAGTACATAGGCATTTCTAGCTTATGAAATTGGTTTGAGGATAGAGAATGCTTTTCCTACACTAATCATATAAAGTACAGATTGCAACTTGCTTGCAATGGTTTGAATGAAAACAGTGACAACTAATTGGTTCAAGAGGAGGCATTTGAACCCTCCTCTTGGTTCAAATAACCCTAACTAGACATTTAAAATGTCAGTAAATTACATGCTACGCATTACCATGCATCATCTTTAACAAGTTCAGGAACTGGCTTGTCTCCTACGGCATTACTTAATCACAATTGTAAGCAAGCAAACAAAGATATTTATCCATGTAGACACTAGACAGTATTAAACAAAATGCTTGCAATGATCTAACTTCAAAATCTTCAACATAAAGAGTATTACAGAGACTATGAACGAGAACAAAGTTCATCTTTGCCATTTGCGATTTGAATTTTTGTATTTTGAACTTTAAAACCAAAGTGAATGGAAGCATGAGCCATTTTTCTGAGAGTTCTTTTCAGAATAATGAATCTTAAAAAATCAAACTAAATAACATAAGATTGTGCAAAAATTTAAATAGTAAGTCACTATAACAATTTTCTCAAAACAGTTAGGTCAAGTGAAATGGCACGAAGGCCACATATCACGGCATCAGCCGTAAGCCACAAGGCAAACAATACCAAAGAACAAAAAGGAAAGGTTTACCCGTTAAGAGAGTCGGAACCAAAGCACAGCAAAATCGCAGCGCAACAGCCAAATCACAGCACAACAGCAAAATCGCAGCACCACAAGAATAGAGAGTAAAATCGCAGCACCACTCTCGGGTTCTGGTAAACCCGCAGCACCAAGAGAATAGAGGTAAAAATCGCAGCACCAAACCACAACAGAAAACCACCAGTGAACCCGAAATCCCAACCAAGCACAATCAAAATCGCAGCACAGTAAAATCGCAGCACCAACCCGTATTGGACCAATCAAGCACCAACCAGCACACCCAAAATCGCAGCACAGTAAAATCGCACACCTCACTGACCTTACCACTATCCTATTTAAATTGTTTTGAGAAATGCAAGCGCCTTTCCACTATCCTATTTTCAGATGAAGCAACGGAGCTAACGAAGGTTGGTAACAGATCAACAAACCTAGGGTTAGCGGGAGAGGGCGGCTGACTTCGGAAGGGAGCGTCGGGAGTGGCCGGCTGGCTTCGGAAGAGGTTGCAGGAGTAGACACACTACGAAAGCCTAGGGCGTGAGTGGACTAGGTGCCGATTCCTCCATTCACACCTCTGGCCAAAGGGAGAAGAGGGGAAGATCTCCGATTATCAGTAAATCCTCGATCGGAAGAGAGAAGAGGGGAAGATCTCTCTCCAACGAGAGGAGACGATCTCAGATCGAAAGAGGGAAAGAGGGAAAAAAGGAAAAATTTCAGCGAAAAATTAGAAAGAGGAGAAGTGGGGAAAACTTTTAGAATTGTGCGCGAAATGGTGAGAGGGACTTGGTCGCGAAATTATGATACCAGTCGTATCGTCAGGATCGGTTATATAAATAACCGTTATTAATATAACCATGTCAAGAACAGTTGTTTATAAACAACCGTTTCTGATATGTCTGGACAATCAGGATCGGTTGTTTATAAACAACCGATCCTGATAAGTCACTATCAGAAACGGTTGATTATAAACGACCGTTCCTGATATGTTCTGGACTATCAAGAACGGTTGTTTATAAACAGCTGATCCTGATACCTACTATTAAGAACGGTTTTTAAATTTGTCCGATCCAGATATATATCAGTATCGCTTTTATACTATGTCCGATCCTGATATGCCGATACTAAATGTACATTTTCCACTAGTGATTGTACATTTCGAAGCAATTAGGTGAGGTTCCTCATTCTCTTACTTTGTCCCCTTTATGAATCTAATAATACTTGGGTAATTACTTGATGAGCCGATCAACACTTGAGAATTATTTGGTTGATATATTGGACTTAAAAACCTGAAAATGATAGTGGGACATGACAAGTTAGAAGTAAACCACAGTTTTATACTTTTATTGCATGTAGAAAAAAAATAAAAAATTGTTTACGTTCATTAAAAATTTGGTTTGCTTTCTTTGCCACATTTCTCTCCTCTTTTGTGTTAGGGTGGGCCATGAGTTTGATGGCCGGGGAAGTGAGTGACAGCAACGGGTATTCATTCTTCTGTATTAGCCCTCGTCTCACTGACGAGGGACATGTTTAGTTTCTTTCCCATACAAGATATTGTTGAAAATGTGATAATTTAGGGTGTTATTTGCAATACATAAAATACTGGGGTTTCATTTGCATAGTTCCTAATTTGCACCCTTTTTCATTTTATTGAAGTTTTCATTGATTTGGTCAATTTCATTTGATGTGGGATTTTAGTGCTCTTGCTAGAGAAAGCAGAGATGAACTCTCATAATTAGGTGTGGTCAGATTTTTTTTTCCTAATCACAATTATATCTGATTTGCAGCTGCGTTCCTCCTGATATATATGCAATTAATCATTTTTTATTAAGTATTTAACTGATTTTGTTTAAATAGGCGTCAATTTGACAATTAAACTGATTTTATCATTGATTTTTTTTTCTGATAACAATCAAGGTGATAAAAATTTGGGAGTGCACTTCTCACATATCCTGTACTCATGACTTCTGATATTCTTTTGTATCAGGTAAACATTTTGTAATTTCATCTTTCTTAAGATACGTTTTTGGATAATTTTAGTATAAAGACTTACATTTTGCGTATAGATTGGTTGGTGATAGTCCCCTAGCATCTCTTATAGTTATTAATTGAAACTGATATCTATGTTCAGTCTGAATCACCCCTGACGTCGCTACTATTTGCAATGACACCCTCCAAATTTAATTTCTCATGATCCACTTCTTCAACCTTGGCTCAATTTCACCTTTCTTACACAACATATCCTTATTGGTAATGAGATGATTTCTAAATGGTGTACTGGATGTGCAAGAAAGGTGAAATTTCTGTGAAAGGATGTCTAAATGGTGTACTGGTACTTGCATATTAATTATTGGTAATGGTGTACTGGATGTGCAAGAAAGGTAAATTCCTTATTGGTAATGAGATGATTTCTAAATGGTGTACATCCTGAAGCGGACAATACCAATTACGCGAATCGACATCCCTTCACAGAAATTACATTTTTCCTTCACCAAATTCGTTTTTCACGTGGGCTGTACGAGGAGGGCTCAGTATAAAAAGGCTCTGACCTTATATTTGATTCTTGTTGTGGGATTTAACTTGTGTTCCGAACTGGAAGGGAAATAACTTGTGTTTTCCGGTTTGGATATATCTTTGGGATCAACTAACAGTCCCCCCCATTCAGTCCCCTAACAGTCCCCCTAACTGTCAAAGTACAACTGTCAGTCCCCCATTCAACATACATTAATTCAGTCCCAAAATGGAAAGTATGAATACCTAATATATGAAGTATTCATATATAATTCATCAAATATTCATACCTAAAATATCAAGTATTAATTCACATACGGACTGGGGACCATTACTTTTCGGGAACAGTAACTGTCAGACTGCATTGGGAACCACAACCAAAAAGTCACGTGGATCACACCACCAGTTCCCCATTCATTGATTAAATTAATTCACATACAAAATAGAAAGTATGAATACCTAAGATATCAAGTATTCATATATAATTCATCAAGTATTCATACCTAAGATATCAAGTATTTACTCTAAAAACTGGACACAATACTATCCATCTTTTACACGTTTTTCAAGGTAGTTTTTTTTTTCTCCATTCATTCAAACCAATTTTTGGGACGATCTATGAGGAATTTTGCAAATCTAAAAACACGAAAGTTTTCTATTTTTTTTTCTCTTTCAAATAAGATCCATGATGACATACTTTTACACGTTTTTCAAGGTATCAAATGTTCAAATATGAAAAGTATTCATACAAAATGGAAAGTATGAATACCTAAGATATGAAGTATTCATATATAATTCATCAAGTATTCATACTTATGATATCAAGTATTTTAAGAAAAAAACTGGACTCAACTTGTACACGTTTTACACGTTTTTCAAGGTGGTTCAATGATTGAAAAAATTAGTTATAATGGGGGGGACTGTTAGGGGACTGGAATGGGGGGACTACATCTTTACTCTATATCTTTATTATAAATTCTGAGTTTATTTATTATTTATAAAATACATGTAAAATATATTATTTTGTATGAATTATTTTTAGAAGTTGCTCTAACGATATTACTAGGTGTATTTTATTAATCTAATGTGAGTGTACTTATGATTAGGGCTGCACAAAAAATTCGTAGTTCGTAATTCGATTCGAATTTGATTCGAAAAAGTTCGTAAAAGTTCGATTCGAAATTGAGTTAGTTCGAAACGAAATTGATTCAAACCAAACTCAAACTGGACCTAATTTGTTCGAAATATGTTCACAAACCAAACTTAGTTCGAAATTAACTCAAACGTGAACTGTTAATTTCTGCTGATAATGAACTTTAATGTTTTATTTAGGATAATATTTGGGTTTGTAATAATTCTAAGACTTTGGTGATTATTCTGTACTTCTATTGATATTTAAATTGTACTTTGAATACTTTGGATATTTGAAAACTTTGGTGATGTTGCTCCTGTTGGCTATTTGGAAAACTTTGGATTATGTGATTGTACTGAACTTTGGTGTTTGATATAAATTTTGGTATTTGTAATGAATTTTGATATAAATTTTGGTGTACTGTGTAATTAGAATTCAGAATGCCTGAGTTTTTATTGAACATCTGTAATTTCGAACTATGGCCTAGCCATAAGTCATAACTCGTAAGTCGTAACAAAGTTCGTAAAAGTTTAAAATTGAGTTCGTAAGAAATTCGATTCGAAATTGAGTTCGTTCAAAATTAATTCAAACCAAACTTAGTTCGAAATTAATTCAAACCAAACTCAAACTGGAGGTAAGTTCGATTCGGTTCAGTTCGTTTGCAGCCCTACTTATGATATATTAATGGATTATTTATAATATCTTACATTTAATTAACTTTTTTCATAATATATTGCTGGACTATTTTGAGGTCTGGATTAACTTTTCTGAATCCTGCAAATGACAATTTGTTTATAATACTTGTATTATATAATTTATATTATATAAGTGGATTATTCATATAACTCAATTATCCGTCAATTATTCGTTTCATATCCGTATTCGAATTCGTATTCGTAAATTATCCGTTCCGTATCCGTATCCGTTTAAGGTGAATTTGGTTTTAAATTTTGACATCCGCTTATTATCCGCGTCTGTATTCGTATCTGCTCCGTTTACAGCCCTAGTAATGCATGATACTATTTACTTTCGAAGAAGTACATATAAATATACTTTACCTTTTTTAATTATTATAGTATTTAAGTTAGTACTAGTGTACCACTACTTGATAAGCCAACATTATGCAACAACCACTATGCAAAAATGGAAATGATTGATGTGAAGTTATAACAAACAATTGGCGTAATTTAACGACAAAACATTCACCAACTAAAATACACTTAAATGAAAGCAACATCAACCTCTAAACATTATTTTAATATATACATGCATACATAGCAAGCAAACTTCATTTCTATGCTACATCTGATAAGGAAAAAAGCAATACATATATACATCATAATCCAAACAAGTAAAAAAAAAAAACAACATCAACCTCTAAATATTATTTTAAAATATCCATACATACATAGCAAGCAAAGTTCATTTCTATGCTACGTCTAATAAGGAAAAAAGCAAATATATACACACAGTACTACAGAAAAGCATTTCACCGTCGGTTCAAATCACAATCCGCAATCGGGTTCCAAACCGATGGCTAGTGCCCCGATAGGAAAGATATACACATATATCATCGGCTCAAAACCGAGTGGAAATTAGGGACAGATACAAGTTTTTCGGTCGTTAAATAAGCCGTTTAATATAAAAACGCCACCGACCAGATGTACTTTGGAATGAACCGATGGCGATCTTACATACGGTGTTTGATATTTGACGTCATTGCTCATTCAATTCCACCGATGACAGATGTCACTTACACTATCTGTTTTACTACGTTGGCATTTGACAGGTCTCTTGGTTATTTTAGCTATGCCATTTGTTACTAATTTTCGTTCGAATTTTTTTTTAATATATGTTTTTAATTATGCTTTTATTAAGGTATAGCCTCCGTATATATATTATCCATCCATTTATATTAAATAACATCCAATAGTAGGTACCAACAAATAATATAAAACCATGCAAGCTAATATGAATAGACAATATAAACAGAAACAACTAATTGTATCATATATATAATTAATACATGCAAGTTGTATTCAAATCATACCAAATTAAAGGGCCCCCTAGAGATCACTGATAACAAAATCTAAAACGGGATTGTTTTTCCTAAACAGACACAGATTAATCATCATCACTGATAACAAAATCCAAAATATGATTGTTTTTCCTAAACAGACACAGATTAATCATCATTAGAAGGTGTATACCCCTTGCTCTCACATGCTGCAATGTTCGATTTTGTCAGTAGCATATATATGAGTGAAAGAGATGTTACTATTTTTTGTGTAATGCATGTAATAAGGTTGTACCATGCAAGTTGTAAACTCGAGTGTCCTTCGCTTGTACCTCTTGTGCTTCCTCCTCTACATAATACAAGTATATAACATCCAATATACCAGAAAATATTCATATCAAACTAAAATGAAACTTTACAAGTAATAGCAAAACTTGTGGCGAAGGGAAATGCACCTGTCGGCAGCTTGAGTGTTTTGCTGTGGCTTCTTCATTCTTTCCTCCAGTTTGCCTTTGTGCTTCATCAAACTCGCTCAGTATAGGAGTGACTAATAGGTTGATCAAATTGGAAATACATCGCTGAGCCTCATCAGATGGTCCTCTCTCAGAATGATCTCCTTCACTACTAGTAGCTGGAGCTTTACCTGAAATTGGAACAAAATACGAGTGCATACATTATTAAGCAATAATGAATATTTTTCTAAAGTTGAAACAAAATACAAATGATTGGCTTTACTACTTTTTGAAGATGTAGCCTTGGTTTTTTCCTCCAATATAACGTTGAAGTTCTCCATATCAGGCACTAACAAATCATTAATTAACAAGCATTACCATTCTATTATAATTTAGATGAACATACCTTTTGTTCAATGCCATTGCAGGTGCCATATTCAGAGAGGAGATGTAGGTGATCAATTGTATCGGAGCTCGTCTTGATAGATGGAATATAGAAGAGCTCCGCCACAATAGAATAACCAAAATCTCCACCCAATTGATAAATGTGAGAAGGAGATATACATTGGAGAAATGTAGCAATGCACATGTGAAGTCAAGATGTAGGCTATCAATTATATCACACTGCTTGTCTTGATAGATGCTCCGAAGACAGCGGCTCGTCTTGATAGATAAGCGATCTGACATAATTGATAACCTAAATCACGTTCCAATTGTTAACTGTGAAATGATTGGCAATGTTGATCATAAGCGATCTGTAAATCAACATGCACCAAACCACGCACCGGTCTTTCTCTCTTCTCAAAGTTATACAGGAGAACCTTAATTTACCTATGAATTGCAATCATTAACCTTTCCATTTGTTGAATTTATAGGCAAGAACAAATAGGAGGAGAGTCATTCGCACACTTAGGTGCTGATCTGGCCGAATGACATATCCTCCACTTCATCCACGCAGATCAATTCAAGGGTTGAAGCTGTAAATCAACAAAAGACATTGACTTAGAAAAAACCCTAACCCTTAAAAGAACTAAAAAACCTAAACCTAAACCTAAAGACCTAAGCTCAGCAGAAACCAAAACTTAAAACTAAAAATTAGAAAATATCAAAATGTTCATAAAGCCACTAGAAAACCACTATAAAATACTACATATAACCAAGAAACTTTAAGTTAAAAAAAGAACAGTAAGATCTAGACCTAGGTATTTAATCTCGGTAAAAAGAACATAAAACACTACATAAAAAACTCTAGATAAAACTTAAGAGTATATCACAGTAAGTAAACCTCGGAGAGTGATAGCGAGGAACCTTAGGAGAGAGAGAGAGCTCAGATAGCGACCGATTATTCCAAGTGAGAGAGAGGAAGTTGCGAAATTTGAAATTAGGGCCAAGGGAGATGAAACGACGACACGCACCAGTGATCCAATATATAAAAAATAATCAACCTGCTTTAGCACCGCCATCAGTTCAAGATTTGAACCAATGGCATTAAGTAACGCCATCAGTTGGACCAATGGGCATGTTAAATAAAAAGTCGGGTCACTTTTCTCAAAAGTTGCATCCTTCACATTTAATAATGCTGATGCAGAGTTTGGCCTAAAGTACTGCAAATTTTGTGTTGACAAATGGACGGTCCGATCTGTAATTATTTGAGTTAATATTCGTGCTATCTCAGATTTGACTTTGGGATTTAAACTTAAACTTTGTGTTACTAAATTTAAACTTTGTAATTTTTAAAGCACCGTAATTAATATGTACATGCATGCATTTCCATATGAATATGTACTTGCAAACCAAATTTTACATTTTTTTTAGAATTTTTACTATTTTTTTAGATAGGTAGAAAAACATTTGATCTGAATGGTACAAAATTTTCAGATCAAGTGATTTTTTACCTATCTAAAAAAATAGTACAAAAATTCTAAAAAATGTAAAATTTGGTTTGCAAGTACATATTCATATGAAGATCATGTTGAACAGTTCGGATTGACCGTTAGGATTTTGAAAACTCAAATATTGAGCCGTAGCACGGAGGCCATCTATGCTATACATAGCATATTAGCAATTTCCTCTATATATATATATATATGTGTGTGTGTGTGTGTGTGTGTGTGTGTTGGATGTTTGGTAATATTAATACCACTACGTACATTCTTTGGATCTGTTTTAACTTTCTTATATAGTTTTGTTACTCTTGGTTATGAACTTATGATAACAATGAGTAGTCATGAGCTTAGTATTCTCTAGTAAGCTAGTGATATATTACTCTTGGTTATGAACTTTTTCTGTTAGAAAATTATAACACAAAAATTTCAGGAGCCAGTTAATCCTTAATTAGTTAATTAGATATTATTGAGTTGGTATTATGTATGTTATTAAATAATTATCTCATTATAATTGCACAGTGTAGCTCCAAACTTAATTACACAATATATCACCATCAATTGAATACATGAGAAGTGTGGTTTATACCAAAATCTAGGTTCCAAGTATTTACAGCGTTGCCCCTGAGAACATCGCCATTGGTTCAAAAAGGAACACAGTTGATATTGATCAATCCAAAACTGATGGCCCAATTGACATCACGAATGGTAAAGATCACCACCTCTACGCCATCGGTCCTGTAACCCATCCGATATCGCAGAGACACTCAAAACCAACGATAGGATATAAAAAAAAAGGGTGCCAAAGGAGGGGGGCCATCAACACCATCAGTTGGTTAGACCGAACAGTCGGTAAAAAGTTCACTATAGTAACAATGCTGCCACTAGTTATATACACCATCCGTGCCGAAGGATACCTGATGGTAAATGAGCGATAGTAAATATGTTTTTTATAGTAGTGACATCATAATCCAAACAAGTAAATACAAAACTACCTATTATTTTGATGTAATCCTATCAATGAATGTACTACATCAAGCATCTAAACAACTACATGAGAAGCAGGTATGGGAAAGTGACCACTCAAAATTTGAAATACATAAATATTGTACATAAAAATAAAAGAAAAATATATAGAATATTGTTACGAATAATGAAAGCCGTGCTTTAAAAGAGTGCATATTTGAAATCTGAATGAATAATTTTGTAAGTATTTTATAATTATGTATATATTTAAATTAAGAGACTTTATCCCGTACGTGCTTTAAAATTAAATTGTAGCTTTGATTAATTTAAGCTGGATAATTTCTTATGTATAGTTAAAATTTAATAATATCTTATGTATATTTAAAACTAAGAAGCTTTATCCCCTTATTTATTAAAAAAGTGCTTTAACATACATTTTTTCAGGAATTGGTAGACCTTTTTATGTCCAATTATATTTGTGTCAACCTATATATATATATATATATATATATATATATATATCATCCATACCTACAAATGATATCACTGCTTGTAGATAATTTACTATTAATTACACGTCCAAACTTGACATGTCAATGCATTTTATGGCATGAACCTTGACGCGTGTGCATGCAGTATCACAAAATGTGTTGGACAACATTTTATCTATTTTCAGTGCGTTTCGGCATGACACAATTTGCATGGAATATATTAAGACATAACGGAGTAATCACACAATATGTCATGTCACATGCTTGGTATATCTTGTTTTTTTTCAGATTATATTCTTTATTTTGCAGGAACTTTGTGCTGTAAAAATAAAAGAATAAAAGAATATTGAATTGTGATAAAATCAAATTGTATATACGGCAAGACATGAAATCTCAAATTGTTGTCCTTCCTTCTGAATTGTTTCTGATTTTTTGAAGATTTTGAAAAGGTTCAAAATATTGAAATTAATTAGAAAAATGTATATTGACTCAACAAAATAATTAATAACAACTATGATACCTATAAAGAGGGTCCTATTTTCCCATAATAAAATTATAGTGGAAACAATTTTTGCGTCAATATACAATATTTCAAATTATTTTTGCGTCAATATACAATTAAGTCCTTCAAATGGCATATCTATTTTCAAATTATTTTTAATTCTAAGGACCAAAAGAAAATTATTCAAACCTAATTTTAAGAGAATGTGCAAAGATGAAAGATATAGCTAGGAAGATTTAATTTGATTTGGTCATGAAGCATGATTAATTTGGGCCTGACGTTAATGAATTAATTGAAAAGGCTATTGAAAACGAAAAGCTAATAAACAATATATTATGTGCTCCAAAGATCTCAAACATGCAAATGTACTCAAATTTATCATCCCATGGATGGGACCTCATGAGGTTATATGATTGGTTCATAACTTAATTTACATGTCAAAATTAAAGAGACTTCTGAAAAACAGGAAATATATTTGAATATATGTATATATGCTTCTGCAAAACCATTAACTTCATTTGATGTTTGAAATG
Source organism: Carex parvula (assembly GCA_025461045.1). NCBI lineage: Eukaryota > Viridiplantae > Streptophyta > Magnoliopsida > Poales > Cyperaceae > Carex > Carex parvula. The sequence goes on from JAJGRW010001431.1 coordinate 28,063, forward strand.
ATAATCCAAATAATAAGTTATCCATATATTTTTCTTAGATTAAATCATAAAACTGATATCAAGTTAATTTTGAAGTATTTTTTTTAAGTAATCCATAGTTGAGTTTCAAACATACGGCTTTCCAGACAAAAAATATTATTTTAATCATTAAATTAAAAACAAATTCCCAATATAATCAATATCGGTAGTTATAAAAATGACCAATAATTTATTTTTTTCGGTGGAATAAATAGAACTCTTCTAAACTATTTAATAAAATTTAAAACATTAGACCTCTCAAACAGAAATATTAATTTAATCATTTAAATTATAGACGATATATGGTATATCATACTTTTCTTTTTTGTTAAATATTAAATGAGAATGGGTAGTTGGGAGAATGTCAATGTAGGAAAAAGACAAATCTGATTTGATACATTAATAATGAAAACGAAATTGATTGGATCAGCACTCAGCATCGATCAAATGGGTTCCAGTTAATTTGAATTGATCACATTCTAACAATAATCAACGGTTGCTAGCTGTTCCTTGGCCATGCACGTTTGTATTTGACAATGATCAAACAAAACCACCTGTTTAGATCTTAAAAATAAAAATCCAAAAAGACCAATCTTTAAATTGAAACCTACTAAACAAGGTATAAAGCAATAACGATAACAACAACAATATTTTATTATTGTTGTTCTTCTCTTATTATTATAGTGGTAATGATGATCACATGATCATGCTAATCAAATTATAAACGGTAATTTTATCAATAATAAATAAAATAATTATACTTACTATAACAGTAGTAACAACAGTAATTAGTAATAAATAATAACAAAATAATGGTCAACAATAATAAAATTTAAATAATAACAACAGTAAATAAAGATGATAACAACAATTAAAGTAATAGTAAAGTAGTAGTAATAATAATAATATAACCATAATAAAGATAATATAAGAGTATAAAAGTAATAATAACGATTTTTATTATTATGATAATAATAATTATCAGAGTGTCTTAAATATTCTCTTTCTGTCATTTGATATTTGTCTTATAACTCACTTTCTTCGGCTCAGCATTGCACTTTATATGACATAATATTCAACTGATCATAAGATCTCCTTCAACTGAAATGCAACCAGTAACTTTTAATTAAATTCAGCTGGTAGCTCCTACCATGCCTTTCAAAAATATAAAACTTTTAATTAAATTCACTTTGTGTAGACTGATTTTTAACTTGCAAGAACCCTTTAAACTGAACTCTAACCAATGACTAAAATTATTTTATGTGTCCTCCTTAATAATAATATTAAGAGGAGGGTTCAAATGCCTTCATTTTTTTGTGTCTCCACCAGTCTTCATTTTTAAAAACATTAATAAATCAAATTTAAATCATAAACGTCAAAATAATACCGTTAGATGTGATCTATGTTATTTTCTTTATGTGCTCATAAAAAAATATCATATTTCGATTTTGTTTTTATGTGAATCAATCATTTGAAAAATCAACGTCTAGAAATTATCCACATTAGTACGGTTTTACAAGCTCTTGATGACAACCAAAACAAAGTTAAAATGTCACAATTTTTTACACGTGCATAGATAAAATGATGTAGATCATATATATCCAATGGTTTTATTTTGTAAGTTTTAAATTTTGAGTTATTAAAGTTCTTAAAAATGGAGGCATGATAGAGGCACAAAAAATGGAGGCATTTGAACCCTCCTCTTATTATTATTATTAAGGAGACACATAAAAACAATTTTAAGTCATTGGTTAGAGTTCAGTTTAAAGGGTTCTTGCAAGTTAAAAATCAGGCTACACAAAGTGAATTTAATTAAAAGTTACTGATTGCATTCAGTTGAAGGAGATCTTATGATCAGTTGAATATTATGTCATATAAAGTGCATGCTGAGCCAATTAAAAGTGACTTTAAGACAAATATAAAGTGACAGAGAATATTTAAGACACTCAAAGTGAATTTTAAGCCACCAATCGTTTGTTCAGTTTGAAGATTTCAAATTTAGGTTTAATGAGCCCAGTAAAAATAATAAGCCATATAAATTGAATACTAAGGCACATAATAATTAAAGTGATTACTTCACATTACTTCACACAAAAGTGAATTTAAGCCACACAAAATAGAATATTAAATGACTGGTCATTGTTTAGTTAATTAGGTTATAATTAATATCTTCCTCATAGTTTACTTGGGTGTGTTTAGTAATTATAGTATTGGAAAATTGCTTGCGTCCACAGTTCCACATCCTTATATGCACTCAGCCATCCATCAGTTAATTTATTAATTAATAATATTTACCTATATATGTAAAGCAAAAAATACATAATAATTATTAACGATAAAAATGTTATAGAATCAGAATACTATGTATAAATGAGTAGTTGTATCTCTTATATATAGTTGTTAACAATTATATAATATGATTTCCATTAACAAATAATTAATTATTGTTAACAGATAATTGGGAGAAGACTTGGATAAAAAGTAAAGGGGTTGGGGTTGGCTCTTTTTGTTTTTTTTTTTTTTTTTTTTTTACTAGTATTCAACTTGTCAATTTTAGGTTTCACCTGTCCTGGTCAGTATATATTTGGTTATTTGTCACATCTCTTTAATTTAGAACTCACCTTGTAAGTCTCACAGTCCACTTTTTATGGCTTGTAAGCAACACTTGTGGCTTAACAGACCTTTTGTGTTAGACTATCTAATTATTTTATGTAGTTTAATTAATATTCACATTTAATTTATTCATTCCACTATTTCATATTCAGTCCACTATTTATTTGATGACGGTTTAACCTATATTTTGTGTAACTTAATATTCAATTTTCTGAACTTAGTTGGACGTACTCCATTAACTTAATTTGTAAGTCTTAGTGTAAATCATAGTTTATATAACAATCATAATATTACTGTTATATTAATTTGTTTTGTTAAACAAGATAGAATGAGACTCCTTTCTCAATGAAAATGCTTTCCAATTTGTATGGTAGAAATAAATAATTAAAGTGTAAGAGAAAAAAAAATATTATCTTGGAAGTATCTGAGATACATTAGTTATGCATGGGATTGCATGCGCCTCCTTCACAAAATTTGTTTATTGAAAGGATAAGATCAACAACTTAATGCATGTGTACACCCATTAAAACAATAAGGTTTAATTAGGGATGAAAATGGAAGTAAATATGAAATTTTGGGCCTTCAATATGATTTTCTCAATCTTACTCCATGCTGAGACTCTTTTCATAGGTTATATATATTGAGGTGACTCTACTTGCTACAAGCATTGACAATTAGTAAATTCAAGGGTACTCCCAATTTCTTTATAAGTAAGAAAACTCTCAAAAGGATAAGAACAAATTACAACTTTCTCCTAATCAAGTAATACTGAACAAATTTACGTTAATTGCAAATTTGCAATGATTTTAATGGTGGGCTGTACTTGATGTATATAGATTGGTTTGAATTGAAGGAATCACACACAGATTTTGAAAATAACTGATATATAACATTTATATATCCTTTGTAATTGCAGGAATTACTGAGCATGTTAAGCAAAGTACTCCAAAAGAACATAAGCTTATTATAACTATATAAGATATGTAAAAAGTATATAATTTGGGTTGCTTCTTTATACTTACTTTTCTTTCTCTAGAAACCATGCAATTAGACTGTTTTTTCTTCACTTTGACTTTCTAAAGTCTAATTTGCAACCAATATACACTTTACTATATCTATTTAATTATATATATTACTGCTGGAAAAGTAATTGAAACATAGAAAAAGGTTTTACACCCAAATCCAACAACTCTTAACTAAAAGTATATATATTGTAAAAAGTATATGCACTTGACTTTCTTAATTACTGTTTACTATGTATTTATATAAGCTTACTATAGATGTGAAAGGTATATAAATTGGGTTGCTTTCTTTGTATACTTAGTTTTCTTAATTTCTCTAGAAACCATGAATGAACAACAGACAGTAGGTGGAGCAATAATACTTTTTGGCTTAAGTTGACTATATGTGTATATTTTACTGTAGGAAAGGTAAAACATAGATAAAGGTTTTGCACCAAAATCCAACAACTCATAACTAAAAGGGTAGAATAAGCTAGCATTGGTAGAGGGAAATTGATTGGTGCTAAAAAGGTTCTTGACCTGTAGGGTTTCAAAATAGTCAAAAAGGCATGTAGCAAAATCTTTTTCTCCATTTAATTTCTTATGGGCCCATAGATTTTAAAACATTTCATGCAATATGGACTCCATATAGTCTATTCTGTACAGAACTTTACACTAGAAAAGTATTTCGTGATCGATCTTTTCTGACCATTAACTAAGTTAGCTATTATGAAGGAAATTAGAAATATGTTTACTTAGTAATAAGTCTGTAATTCGAAATTAATTCGAAATTATATTTGAAAATATTATAAAAAGAAAAGAAAATAATTGATATATAAAAAAAAACAAAAAAGTTTGTGATTTTTATGAATAATATGAGCTAATAACATGGAGTTCGTATAATTTATCAAATTCAGAAATAATTCAAAAAGATGCTAACAAAGAATAATACAGACACTATTGGAGAACCTTCTACGTACTCTGCTTTAGAGCATGCTAGCTCGTACTCTC
>JAJGRW010001432.1:0-29201 GCA_025461045.1 Carex parvula
TATTGATCTTAATCACTACAGTTGACTTTGGTCAACATCCTAACTTCCTGACTCATCTAATAGTATTATAGTTTGTGAAACTTAGGACAGTACGTAATGGATGAGATATTCGGTTTTGTAACTTTCTTTTGGTTAAATTTTCAGAAACAAGAATCAAAATTAACTGGTACAGTTCTAGCTTTCCAAATTCCAACTGATTTTATGCACAGTTGTTTGTCTTTTTTATGCCTTTCTATTTGATGTATTTAATAAATATGGTTTAAGTGGTACCAATTGGTACATTGATTGTGCATAAAACGAAAACAAATTAATTGTCTTGATTTGTACCAAGCAAAAGTTCACACATACTTTTTTGATACATCGGCGCCTTTATCCAAAACAAAAGGCCAAGAAGCTATTCAATTAGGCAATGTTGTATAGAATAGCCTCAGAGAAACTCGAACTATGTGATTCAAACAGTTCGTTTAAAAAAGCATTCAATTTGAGGACTAAATAGTCTGAACAAAATTTAAGGGATTTCAAAAAATAGCAAACCAAGGAACTGTTGTTAAACCAGTACTCCCAGACTGATAATGAAAGCAAGAATTCTATATAGTAACAAATAGAACCGTGTACTAAAAGTCGAAAACTGAACTATTGCATTAAATAGCAGGAATTAATTGAACCAATATTTGTACAAGTTCATATATTTTGGAGCCACGTAATTGTAGGCTCGTAGTTACAATATAATCATCAATAAGAAAAAACAAATAACAAATCCTTTGTGCAAAGAAACGAACAGGTGAATCTGTTCGAAATTTCCAATGATTGGTGAGAACCCAATTCAACTTGGAAATTGGAACAGGTAACTATATACGTATATCCAATTTCCTTTTATACCCAACAACAAATCAAAATTTAATGTTTACTAATTTACCCTTGAAAACTTCTTGGTGTTTTGGGAGTGTGAACAATCCCTTGCTCAATATCACCTCCTCTTGGACTGGCAGAGGGCCCCACCACCTGTTTCCCTCTACTTAGAAGCCTCTTAAGAGACCTAAACCGAGCTGATACCGGCGATTTCATCTCCTCTAATGGCATCACACTTGGAGGCAAAGGGGTCATAGGCGATGGTACCATATTTTCCATTGCTCGTCTCGGTATGTCAATGACGAGCGCGTCAGGGACACCTCTTTTCCTCGAACCGGTACCATTGGAACTAGATGTCGATTCTTGTACCGCACCAGTAGATACGTCATCCTGGGTACCCCAAAATAACACATTGGTTGGTAAGACCCGAGGTTCAGTCACATAGTCTTCCCGGGAAACAGCATCCAATGATTGACCCTGTACCGACTGTTCTTGGGTGTGTACCGAGTTGGTACCAACTGCACTACGGCACAGAGGACAAGTGGAGTGAGAATGAAACCACATGTCTATACAGTTGACATGGAAGCCATGATTGCATTTTGGTAGAATTCTCACCTCCTCTCCTTCGGATATATCGGACAAACAAACCGAGCACTCCAGCCCCTCTTTAAACTCTTTCGCATCGAAAACCGTGACCGGCAAGGATTGAAGCACGGTTGTGTCGAGACCTCGGCGTACCACCGGTAAATTGTCGCTCACAAAGGTGAAATGGGGTTGTGATGAATTCAGCAAATTTGAGCCCATGTACCTCTTTGCATATAGATAGAGAAGAAATACGAAGACTACTACTAGAAACAGGAATATTAGCGAAGCCAGTAATACACCATTACTAATTGTGACGGCTGCTGAGGTACTGAGGTCTGTAGGACCTGTCTGCGTGTCTGACATGGCCAAGGCTTTCAAAATTGAACCTTTGGTTCTGGTTTTGCTTCCGAATTACAGATTATGTGCTTTTGATTTTCGAGAGAGAGCGCGAGAGAGAGAGAAGAATTAGTATTTGGTAAACTAACTGGTTTGGGATAGAACTAATATAGGAGGAGACCGAGAGAGGTCTGCGTATGGTTAGTGTGTGTAAAAAAAAGAACAAATTATAGAAAAATGAGGGAGAGGTGTGCGCTGACTTGACAAAGGGGCTTCTACGGGGAAGAATAAAGACCAGAAGGAAAGAGAGCAGTAATGTGTAATGAGTGGTGCTTCACGAATGATGACTCTGAAGGTAAAGGATCTTGTGGCCTGGCTTGTGTGGTCCTTTGTGTTGCCTTAATTTTAGGTGGTTCTTTTTTAATTCAGACCTAAGGGTGCAAACGGATTGGATACGGATCGGACAGTGGTAAAATCATATTCGTATCCGTTGTTATTTTTCAGATACAGATACAGATCGGATATTAAACGGATACTAATACGAATTGGATATTAACGGATACGAATACTAACACGGATATTATTCAAATACATAATTCGGATATTGTAACATAATTAACTTATTGTTCATAAATTAATTTTCTAATTTGAAAATAAATATAACATTCCAGCTTTGAACTGATTTCTCCTCTCTGTTTTAGAAGCGTATTTACAAGAGTATTAGGATCAAGTTTACATTTAATTTTCTACTTGAAAAATATCAACTACTGCACACAATTAAAGAAAGAAATACAATTCAGTGCTTTGATACAATTAAACAAATGAAATGCAATCACTAGCGCACGCATCGCGGGGGGTTGAAGACGAAGTCCAGTATCAATCTTTTGAGTTTTGATGTTTTCGTCAATTTTGTTGGGATTCAGAATCGTTAATTTAGAAATTTTGGAAGAAATAAAGTAAGAGAAGTTGAAAGTGGGAAAGAAAAGGAATAAAATAATAAAATCGATAGCGGGTAGCGCACTAGCGCAAGGTAAATATTAGCAGTGTGCGGATATCCGAAAATTCTAAAAACACAAATACGGATAATTATTTGTATCTATATCCATATCTGCTTTTGAAATCAAAACCATATTTATATCCGTATCCGTCTAATTTATATCCGTATATGTATCCGTATCTACAAATTATTCGTATTCAAATATCCGAATTCGCAAAATATCGGATACAGATTCGAATCTGACAAATAATATCTGATCCGTTTACACTGAATAGACTTGACCGTGTAGAATTAGATCTGAGTCGTTCGTTTAATCTGACATAAATTTTAAAATTGATTCATATATTCTAAGTAGTCTGTCCCTAGGATACTATATAGGATAGTTTTTTTGGTTCAGAAAATGTTCATATGTTATTATTTTAATGAGGATAATTTAGACAACTACTTTTGTATGTGTTTGTATGTTGTTATTGGAGAACTTTATTGAAACTGTTTAAATGAAAACAATTAAAATTATATATTTTGATAAAGTGCATATTAATTTGTCTACTGGTCTTTCACCAAAAAATCGTTCAAACTAAATTATTAATAGTTTTCAAATAATTCGACGGTAGTTGCCAATCTACGTCTTTAAAATTATATACAAGATTTTATATAAAAAAATTGTAAATGGTATTATAAACAAACTAAAATTTGTTATGCTTCTCTTATTCTCATAAATAAATATATTTTGTAAACATAAGATGTCATGAAGCAATTAACAAATGAAAGAGATGCACACAATGCCCACAAAATATCCATTGTACTTAGTTTGGGGGTACCAAGACCAAGTCATAACATTCAAAGAGGGTTCGGTGATTTATGAATTAAACCAACCCCCTTCCATTGAACCTTTGAACGGGTCGTTCGTTCCTTCCCCGTTGCTTCGTAATAATTTATAAATTAAATTGTCTTTCAAAAACTTGGTCGTCGCGCATTCAATTTTGACACGGCTCGGAAAATTCCTCATGCCTTGGATGTGACATATAATTATAAAAATCAACCTCCATTGTCCGGTACAGTATACACCGTACTAAAGAGCATAGACAAAATATAATAAACATAAAATTCTTCCTTTTAGGTAGGGTGATAACTTGTCATCTTACTATTTTCATTAATAAGAAAAATATTTACATGAATAAAAAAAAAAAAAACACAAGAAGATGAAAAAGAAAATATTTATACAGTATTCTCACACACAACTAAACTAAAAAAGAAAAATATGTTTTCACCCGTGTAGTTACTAGCAACAACTTTGCCACAGCTGTATATCTCATCAGTATTTCTCCTGAGCATGTGAATTGGTTTTGTCCTTTGCGAAAAGATTTTGTTGTTCCTCTCACGCCAGATTAACCATAATGTTGCCGCCCAAATAACGTCCCATGTTTGTAATTGCTCATTGTCGAGAGATGAGGTTCGCAACATCCAAAAAGAAACGTGAGACTCATAACCATGTACAGTTCTCGGTGCCCGTGTTGCCCTAATTATGCTCAGCCATATGGTTGCCGAGTATGCACAGTCCCAGAATAGGTGAGTGCATGTTTCCATGTAATCTTCTCCACACAAAACACAGTCCTGAGTTATTTGGCATCCTCTTCTCATGAGGATCTTCCTTGTGAGTAGTTTATTTTGCAACAATACTCAAATGAAAACTCTAACCTTGGGAGGTGTCTTCAGTATCCAGAGTCTAGTGTAGAAAGGACACTTGACTCCCCTGTGGTGCATAAGTTTATATGTCGAGGCCGTAGTGAAAATACGACTTGCCTCCCATCTCCAAAGTGTTCGTCATGATCCCACTTCTGTTACCGTTGATGCCTGAAAGAAAAAAGTCAGTGATGCTAACTCTTTTATGAAGAATGAGTGGTCCGCACTGTGATCCAATTGCGAAACCTCCTCTATCCCATATAGGAGTCTCAATGTTTGTGCCCAGTTGCTTGTGCTGCCTGTCTGCAGGACCCATATCCATTTGGTTAGTAATGCTGTGTTTTGTGTAAGGAGATTTATAATTCCTAGACCGCCATTTACTTAGATCGCATGTTTTTTCCTAGTTTACCAAACAATTGATAGATTTGCATGGATTGTGGCCCATTCCAGCTTGCCACTCGACCTTCGACTGCCGCTATTAGTGGCAGGTAGTCTATCTTCTTCGGTTTTTTGATAAAGAGGGGCAAACCTAAGTATCTAATCGGAAGGTCAGGCCGTAGGCTTCCTAGGATTATTTGGATTACCTATATAGATCAATCTGGAATTGTAATGGGGACAAACGAGCTTTTCGCACAGTTTATCTTAAGATCCGTGAGGTTCTCATAGGTCGAAAGGATTAAGGAGATGACTTTAAGAGTTTTCGGGTGTGCCTTTGTGATTATAACTGTGTCGTCCGCGTTCTAGATTGGCTGCGGTAGGAAGTGAATCGGAGGGTGCATTGCTGGTAGCGAGTTCTTTATTAGCCAATTCAGAGAATCAACCACTAAAATGAAAATCCCACTAAAATGAGAATTAGCCAATAAAATGAAGTGAATCGGATCTCCCTGACGAAGCCCTCTTGTGTGTCTAAAAAAATATGTGGTGGACCCATTAACCCTAATCATTGAAGATGAGGAGTTAAGGATGTTAAGTAGCCATGAAATCCATCTCGGAGGGAATTAGTAAATTTGTGAGGAAACACCAATCTACCGAATCAAACGCCTTTTCAAAGTCAACCTTGTACAAGATGAAAGGTATTTTCTTTTTCGCACAGAAACACAGGTATTCCCTTACCACTAAGAATGATTTCATAATTGATCTACCCTTCACAAATGTCGTCTGTTTGTTCGTGACATCGGTGTAGTCTATTGGCGAGCACCTTGGTTATAATTTTAATCGATGTGTTGATCACACTGATTGATCTGAAATCACCTTATCACCGTCAGTTGCTCTTTCTTCAGGATCAAGGTGATGGCCGCCTTGTTTAGAATAAACATAAAATTCAAAAATAAACTTAAATTCCAAATGAATTTATCTACAAATATCATGGGAATAATTTACATATTATTTGTAAAAAATTTAAAAATTCATAAATGATTCATTTCAACCTTAAAAAAAAATTCAGAAATTATTAATAAAATCTATAAAGTTATTTAGTTCATCTATTTATTTGGAGAGATAACAAAATGAATATTTCGAGAATTATTTTCAAACTTTCTTTACCCCTCGAACAAGTGTACATATTGTCGTTTATTGGTTTATGACCTAACAATCCCGAATTAGTGATAGATATGGCCCACACAATTGAGAGAATACGATCCAAGTGTCACAATTAAAATTGCTTCATTGCCTCAAATGCTTAATATTTTACATAAAGTTTTTTATAGTGTTCCGTCATAGATAAGTACCAAGTGTTATTGCTCCTAATTCTATGTTTTTAAATTTGGATCTACAATTGCAGTCGCTAATTGTGGAATATATAAAACTAAAATTACATTCCATGCTTTGCGGCAAGACGGGGCTAATTTGCAGGATCCTTTGTTCTTTGTTGGTCGGCCATTAAAAGATAATATAAGTAATTTAAGAAATAAAAATGGTTCTTAAAAGAAAACAACAAGTTTCTTCACTATCAATGTTTTTTCCGTGTCTTTGGAATCTCTTCAATTCACGGACAAAGAAATGTAAATAAATTTATAGCGTTGATGGGCAAATTTTTCTTTATGAAACAAAAGCTTCCTCGACCATCCGATAGGAATTGGACGGACGACATGAAATCACAATTTTTTTAAAAATAAATGCAGGGCTTACCAACACACATGGTAGGCTTGGTAGCAAAAACTCATAAAAAAAAATAAAGGATAAATATATTGACAACATTGTTTCGGCTTCACACAATGCATATACAATATAGTCAAAATAAAAAAACATATGACTTGTGCATTGCCTGAAGTCCTAACCGCCATGTCAATATGTTTCCACAAATAAACTGTTTTATGTTATCGTGTTGGGCAGCCATTTTTCTTTATAAAATTAATGTGACTTGTGCATTGCCTGAAGTCCAAACCGATTTGTTTTTCCAAATTGTGTTACTGAAAAAGACGAGAGGTAAAAGAAAGAATAGTGAATACAGACCAAAATTTGTATTCATAGGAGATACAAAAATTAAAAATAGAAAATGGCAGAAAGAAAATTTAAAAATGAGAATGCAGTTGTATGATATGCCCTACTATATCCAGCCCCGCCAAAAGAAAAAAATTAAAGTGGAATGCCCCATCCAAAAAATCGAAAAAAAAGTAAAAAAAATAAATAAATGGTGCCATGGAGTCCTACTTTTATATATATATATATATATATAGAGAGAGAGAGAGAGAGAGAGAGATGGCTATTGTACTTCACGAAGTAAAATTTCCGTTTACTTCGGGCCATATTTTGTCATTTTGAAAATCCAAACAATCGTTCCGAACCGTTCAACATGTTCTAAATATTGAAAATGTGCTTGGAGACTAAATTTTATATTTTTTTTGAATTTTTTTACTATTTATTAAGCCACTTTGAAAATCGTTGATCTGGTGGTCCAGAAAATTTTACTGTTTTTTACTGTTCACAGTGGATCAGCGATTTTCAAAGTGGCTTAATAAATAGTAAAAAAATTCCAAAAAATGTAAAATTTAGTCTCCAAGCACATTTCAATATTTAGAACATGTTGAACGGTTCGGATCGGTTGTTTGGATTTTCAAAATGAAAATATGAGCGTGAAGTAAACGGGGATTTTACTTCGCGAAGTACAATAGCCCATCTCTATATATATATAGATAGGCTATGGTGAGTTGCGAAGTAAAACGTCGTTTTACTTCACGTCATATTTTCATTTTGAAAATCCAAACAACCGATCCGAACCGTTCAACTTTTTCTAAATATTGAAATGTGCTTGGAAACTAAATTTTACATTTTTTGGAATTTTTTTACTATTTATTAAGCCACTTTGAAATCGCTGATCCACTGTGAACAGTAAAAAAACAGTAAAATTTTCTGGACCACCGGATCAGCGATTTTCAAAGTGGCTTAATAAATAGTAAAAAATTCAAAAAAATGTAAAATTTAGTCTCCAAGCACATTTCAATATTTAGAACATGTTGAACGGTTCGGATCGGTTGTTTGGATTTTCAAAATAAAAATATGAGCGTGAAGTAAAAATAACCTCTTACTTCACAACTCACCATGGCCCAGCTCTCTCTCTCTCTCTCTCTCTCTATATATATATATATAGGGGCTGGCTACTATGCTTATATAAGCATATGCCCACATATGCTTATAACTCATTTTTGCGTTTCCAATGTTCAAATGGTCGATCCGACCGTTCATCTTGTTCTCCATATTAATATGTGCTTGGAGACTAAATTTTACATTTTTCTGAATTTTTTTACTATTTATTAAGCCACTTTGAAAATTGCTGATCATATGGTCCAGAATTTTGGAAACACTGTTTTTACTGTTCACCCAGATCAGCAATTTTCAAAGTGGCTTAATAAATAGTAAAAAAATTCAGAAAAATGTAAAATTTGATCTCCAAGCACATATTAATATGGAGAACAAGATGAACGGTCGGATCGACCATTTGAACATTGGAAACGCAAAAATGCTTATTTAAGCATATGTGGGCATATGCTTATATAAGCATAATAGCCAAGCACTATATATATATATATATATATTTTTTATTTATGGTTTGAACTTATGTGATGTAGTGTTATGTTATACTATGCTATGTGATGTTCATGTATTTCAGACTAGTTATGTGATGTTATGCTATACTATAGTGACTATATACTTTGAATTTGTTATGTTATTTTAATGTAATTCATATTTTTTATGTTATGCTTGCAACTAATTCAGATCACTTGTTATGTAATGGTATTTTTTTATGTGATGTTATGTTATGTTCAAATTCACGAGGCAATAACTGATTTTAGTTTGTATAAGCTTTTAGAATTATATATTTGTACCTCCAATTTATCTTTTCATTAATTATTCTTGAATATAATTAACTAGATAGTTTAATTAATTAAATGAGTAGAACTAGAGTGTTCTTAAGTTCAACAAGTTCTTTTGTGAACTCAACTCTAGAAACTATCGGATAGCATACCGTATGACGTAACATAACATAACTAGTCTGAAATACATGAACATCACATAACATAATATAACATAATACAACATCACATAAGTTCAAACCATAAATCTAAAAAAAGTGGGACTCCATACCGTATGGTGTCCCACTTAATTTTTGTTTACTTTTTTTTATTTTCTGGATGGTATGTGTCTCACTTAAATTTTTTTTTTTGGCGGGACTAGGTATGAAAAGTATTTATATTTTCACAGTTGACAAATCCGTCCAACAAGGTGAATAAAGCAAGTTGAATTTGGTAAATGAGAAAAAAGAAGTCAAATAAATTGACTATCTCAGACTATTCGGCATGATTTAACTGTGATCTATATGGCTTGGAAGCTTTTGCAATCATCTTATGTATGTGTTCGATATATATCTTATTTTGTATGGAATTCATATCACCGACGGTACCGTAAAAGGGAATCTTTTACAATTACTTGATCTGACCGTTCTTTTTAACTTGGCACGAATCTCAAAGCCCAATAATACTGCCCCCTCAGTCAGCCCGAATCCCAAACAAGCTGAGAGTTAATCTCAACCGTAAATAACTAACTGTAAAAGAGAATCTTTTACGGTACCATCGAGGATATGGATTCATCAACACTACATCGACAAATACGTTAAATTTTTCCAAAGCATATATGTTAGGTTTTTATATACTTACAGTAGTATTTTAACTACTTTTTTTTTTTCCAAAGCATATATGTTAGGTTTTTATATACTTACAGTAGTATTTTAACTACTTTTTTTTTTCAAAGCATATATGTTAAATTTTTAAAGAGATGTCAGAATTAAAAAAAAGATAAAATTTTACAAGAAAATTTAATTGTATTTCTTAACTTTATATTGCATAGAATACAAATTATTTATTTATAATATAAAATCTTTAAAACGAAAAACCTATAAATAACTTCTAAAATATCCTACATACTAAGTACTAAAAACTTCTTTCTTAAAATAGTCTGCTAAACATTAACCTGTTATCCCAAACACTCTGCTAAATCAAACTTGATGTAAATAAATAGTGAGATGAGAGACATACAGAATAATTCTCCTCTTGATTTGAAATATCACCCTGAAACAAAGCTCCAAAATAAATCCTAAAGCACATAATCATCTTTAATTTCAACTAATTTGCATAACGTGAAGAATTACCATTCTGACCTGTCTTCTGTTTATTCTTGAACTTGAAACAACCGGCCTTGATGTGTCATTTTTTCATGCAATAGTTGCAAATTAGATTTTTGTGCTTAGAGCTCTAATAGGTCGATGATGAAATCAAGTTCCCCTTTGCTCTCTCCTTCTCGACAATAAAACCAACATCTTGATGGTTATTCTCAGCCTGTAACAAATCACTATCGATATTTGACTTAACCAACAAATTATTTTCACATCTTCAAAGGTGATTGATTCCTTGCTATAAAACATGATTTCCTTAAACCCTTGATAAGACTTAGTCAGTGAACACAACAAAATCATAGTTTTATTCTCATCGTCCACCTTGATACTAATCATCTCTATGTCATTGAGAAGTGCAGTATAGTATGAAATATGGACCTTAATAGATGTACCTTCTTCCGTCTTGAAAGAATGGAACCTCTGCTTCAAACGCAACCGGTTAATAACTGATTTCTGCAAATAGATCCCCTCTAACTTCTTGCAAACATCAGCTGTTGTAGTCTCTGATGGATTTCTTGAAAATTCAAATCACTCAAATACAACTGAATAGTCATGAGAGCTATGTCATCCATAATCTCCCAATATTTATTTTTATCCTCTCCTGCCAACTCCATAGGTCTACCCGAAATTGCGGCCTTTACACCCAAATTAGACAATATCACTTTCATTTGAACTTGCCAAAGAGTAAAACTACTTGTGCTATCAAATTTCTCAATATCAAATTTGATCTACATGGTTGAATTTGAACTCATGATCACACCCGCATTTGAAATTAAAAATTTCACCAAATCACCGAATTACAAGAATTGCCAAACCACAACAAAAACCGAAAATTTCTAATTTATCCAAAATTAGAATTACCAGAATTAAGCTCTCCGACCCAATTGTGTCAAAGAACAAATCAAATTTGAATAAAATAACAAACTCAAAATTTGGTCATAAATATTGGTTTCGGAAATCAATGTACTCAGAAATATTTGATTTCGGTGTATGTACGGCTTGGTTGAGCGTTGTCGCGGACCACAGGAATGGCTCGATCTGGATTGGCGCGGCTCACAGAGGACTCGACGATGCTCTTTACTTGGTGTACGCGGAGAAAAAAACCTGTGTGAATGCTTGTCTCACAGTACAAAAACAAATTTCAAAACCCTCAAATAACAGGGATACTGATCTGAACTCTTGAAACGCCGATCAGACTGTCGTTGGTGAGGTGACTCTGATATCAATTTGTTAGGATTTTTAAAAAATATCACAATTAAAAGAAAAACAAAAAAACTTAATTAAATTTTTTAACTTCATATTACATGAGTACAAATAATTTATTTATAACAATATAAAATTTTTAAAAAGAAAAACCTATAAACAACTTCTCCTAAAATATTCTACATATTAAATACTAAAAATTTCTTCTTTAACATAACATGCTAAATATTAACCTGCTATACTTGATAGCCTGCTAAATCAAATTTGATGTAAATAAATGATAAAACAAGAGACATATACAACAACAACATACACACACATGTACATGTTGAGATATTATTAATTGGTCGATCACGCAATCTGTCGGAGGCTCGAAGCATTCTTTTCCAGGATTTTAGAATGCATATCGGTTATGATGGGCCTAGCTCAATTTTAAAACCTAAAAAACGTAATGTTTAGTCAGAATAGTTACGAAATGATTGTTTTTCTTTTTGAAGGTTAGTTGGCGTTTTGTCACTAACAATTGCATTAATAAATAAATTTATGTACAAATTGTCCTAGATTAAGTAGGACATTATCGCTGCTCTGTTTATATATAACTAAATTGAAAACAGTGTCGCTAACAGTGCAGTGTATCAGCTGGAATGGTTATCAAAGATTCTGCCCACCCTGATTTTCTCCGCCTTTACCCTACCAATATGACAATATCGCATCCAATTGTGAACATTAACTGTTGTTTCATGTATGAATATGTGCACCAGCTTGGTCTCTTGTGAGAAAATTCTTTTGTTTCTTTCACACCGAATGGACCATGTATCTGCCATAGATTGTTAGTCATAAGTTGCCGCCATAGATCACCGAGTTCAGATTTTCTGCATTAATTACCTCACCGTTCAATCATAATTCGAACCAGTTAAACTTAAGTCTAACATAAACGTAGACCTATTTAGAGTGAAAACTCAGACTATCATTCTGAGTGAAACACAAATTTAGTCTATATTTTACTATGAGATTTTGTTGTACTTATTTTTCTAAATAAAAAAAAAAACATATTATTTATCATTGTAATTAAATAAAATTACAAGCTCGTGGATAATTATTAGAAACAATAAATAAAATGGAAGTATTCGATTATTCGAATCTCCTCAGAGGGAAGAAATAAATAAATTTAGTACACCAGGACGAAAAGTCATGGTGGGAGACCCGTAATCATAGGAACCGTATTTGACAAAAAAGACGATAATAAAATAACAATTAGCACGACTGCAGCCTGCAGGAGCCGAACAAGACTGTTGTTGCTGACGTGGGGAGCAAGAACCTCTAGATTCCATAAACAGACCTCCCTGAGTCCCTGTATCAATATATGTGCAGCGTGTCATTCTGCAACCGACCAATTGTGATAAATATATTGACAGAGCTGGTTTAACTTCATGCAGCGCCCCAGTCAAAACCAAACAAGACGTCTACAGATGCTTTCTATTTCAAACTCTTTGAATTGTGATTAAGGAGCAAAACTAGAGTGTGATGTGCTCATCAAAAGAGATTGGTGAACACATTTTTGAAAGACTATCGGATTGATTTCGAACTACGAATTCAAACTGTTGAAATTCATGTACTTTGTGAGTGATGCATGTACATGTAAAAAAATTTAAAGTTTTGAATTCATTTAGTACATAATCAAGCGGTCAAAACAATGAAATTTTATAAGTTATTTTTAAAATTGTTTTATGTATTCATTTTTTATCATTGTTTTGATCGCTTGACCATGTACTAAATGAATTGAAAATTTTAAAATTTTTACATGTACATGTATCACTCACGAAATACATGAATTTCATTAGTTTAGATTCGTAGTTCGAAGTCAATCCAATAGTCTTTTCGAGGTGTGCTCACCAATTTCTCTTAGTGAGCACATCACACTCTAGTTTTGCTCGCGATTAAGAGATATATTGTCAGTAATTTTGTTGAAAGACTGCTTCACATGTTGAATATTCTCAGTCAACTGTTTGTTTCTAAGATTCCCTCGGAGCCAATTAAAGAGGCGAATTATAAAAATATGGACATTTCTTTAAAAGATGGCCAATATGTCCCAACGTTTTGACTTTTATAAGATCTCCAATCTTCAGTTCTGCATTTTTATTTTATTTTAGAAACGATAATATTTTGTATGTGCACGAATGTCTCGTCAAGTTTAAAGTAAAACATAATATTCGGGTGATGTTTCTATTATTATAATTATCACTATTATTGAACTGAATCGGTTCATGATAAATTCAGATGAACTAAACAAGAAAACCTATAAATTGAACAATAATGCATTTAAACCTACATATATATATATATATATATATTAATTGATTCGATGGGAACGCCTTTGCTTTTAATAATTTTGATTTTTTATTTTCATTCACTACTAAATTTTCTAGTTCAGCACTGAGCAAATCAGAATAAAGCATATAAACTGAACAAAAAAATGATACTAAGAGTAACTAAGGTGTTCTTAAGCTCACCAAGCCCCTTTGTGAGCTTAACTCAAAAATCTATCGAATTGACTTTAAACGACGCATCCAAACCGTTGAAACTGATATACTTCATGAGTGATGCGTTTACATAACAAATTTTTAAATTTTGAACTAATTTAGTATGAAGTCAAACAGTCAAAAAAAGATGATTTATAAGTTTATTTTAATGAGCTTATTTTTCATCATTTTTTGACCGCTTAACTTTATACTAAACTAATTTGAAAAATTATAAATTTGACATGTAAATGCATCACTCATAAAGTAGATCGGTTTCAACGGTTTGAATGTGTTGTTTGAAGCTAATCCAATAAATTTTTGAGTTAAACTCACAAAGACTTGATGAGCTTAAGAACACTCTAGTTCTATCATGCATGAATATCACATATGAGAAATCTAGTTACAAATATCTTCTGATTGTACGATCAAATTTACTTGCAAACTTTAGTTGAACTTCTTTATTTTTTAAGGTTACTTCAATTGATATCTGCAACTTTTTTTGAGGAAAGATATCTGCAAGTTCTTACAATATACATGTGAATTCTTTTAATATAAACATACAAGTACGAACAAAGTTTATGATTATAAAAAAAGGTTAAAATGAAATGCTACATCGAATTCACAATAATTGTTTAAAGACCGAATTAGCAAATTAAAACGATTCCCCCACTTCCAAGCAGAAATAAGGAAAAGTCGGAGGAAAAAAAAAATTAATCCGTTTGGATCGGGATTTTGAACCCGACGTGAATCGAACACGCAACCTTCTGATCTGGAGTCAGACGCGCTACCATTGCGCCACGGATCCTCTTTTGATAAATAAGTAAAGCGTTTAATACATAAAGAGGAGGCCAACAAAAGCAAAAAATTAGGTCTTTCTATGTTTTGCTTGAAAGACTTTTTTGCACTATAAATTGACTGCACTGGGTGTTCCTTTTCGCTCGCTAGCAGTTCTATTTTAGTCCTGGAAACAAAAAAATGAATCGTCAAATTTTAGTGAAGTATATATGATCCATCTAATTTATCTAAATTAAGTCATGTTCCAAATTAAAGAATCAGTCTAATTAAAACATATGCTCCGTCTAATGCTGCAACGAAGTTACCACAGCAAAGGATTTTGGTCTCAGTCTAATTACTGCTGAATTAAAAATAGAATCTTTCTTCAGGCAATCCAAATTTACCATCATGACATCTAAGAACTAAGCAAATTAAACCCATAGCTACAAAAGATATACCAAAGGAAAAGGAAGGGGGAAAAAGCATGACTGATCAAAATTCTGTCAAAATGAAAACAGAAGAGCTGATTTCTTCACCGAAACCCAAGACGGGTACATCAGAATGCAGATTTTGTTGTTTGAAAAAACCTTCATCAGAATTCACAGTGATCAAACCATGTGACCATCAAATCTGCACAGTTTGCATCACCCGTTACTGCTCAGACAAAATTGACTCGTTTGATGCATGTAACCCGCTTTGGCTTTGCCCATACGATGACGGGTGGTTCAAGCCAATCATAGATGAGGATGCATGGAAGAAGAATGTGAAGCGCCTTTCTTTCTGGGAGAATATCATGTTCAAGCTCACCGTGCCGAAACAAGATAGAGAAGTCAAAGTGATGGCCCGTGCAAAACGGTGGCGCCGCTGCCCCCGATGCCGCTTCTATGTTCAGAAAATCGATGGATGTTCGCAGATATATTGCAGGTAAATATTTTAACATTTATTTTATTTTTGTCAATGGAACATCTGCCGTGCCGTTAACAGCAATACGACTAAATTTGATTTGGGAAAACAAATTTGGAAATTTATCAAATAATTTGAGAAAAAAATATATTGGTTTAGTTTCAATTTATTGATAGTTGACCTAACAAATTCTAATTTAGACCAAAATTGATATACCCCAAATCTAATAATGAATGAGGATTATTGAGGAACCACATTCAATTATGAAGGACAAATCTCAAATGCCAATATTGATTTAGAAAATCTTTTTCGACAGTTGACAGAAATATTAAACGGATATATCATAAAAAGCAAAAGAAAAAACAGAGACCAACTTAGAACCGTATTATTATTAGTTCAAAGCCATGCTAAATAAATCTCTCTAATTCTGATGTAATTGCAGATGCGGGAAACAGTTTTGTTACGATTGTGGACGAAGCTTTTGGTTGTGTTTCTGCAACTCTCCAATCATAAATGGATGTTTTAAAATGCTCGGTCTTTCTGGTAGAAGGAGAAGATACATTGGACCAAGATGGTAACGAGGCTAATGTTGATTTTCTAAGAAACAATTTCGTTTGAGCAATTTATTACTTGTAACATATTCTATGGATCAAACCTTTAATTGTTTTCTTATCGTTAGTTTAATGATTTTGTTTGGAAGTACTGGAAACAAATCTGTTTCCTGTTTGTGCAGCACTTGTTCGCACAAATGTGAAAACATATGCAAAGATTTTTTTTCTTTTTCTATATTTGATTCAAAAAGTTCTGCTGCAAGTGCACTGTGCACACGGATCACAGAAACAAAAGATAGATAGCTGAGATAAATAACTTAAGATTTTGTTGGGTATCGTTAAAAATTAAGAGTAAGTATGAAAAGTTTTGCTTTTTCCCCCCCCCCAAGAATTTGAGCTTTGGAATGTTGGTTTTATTTTTTTCTTTCTAAGGTATTGCTACACAGTAAACAAAAACATTATTGTGCCCTAATTCCCCTAGGTTTCCTGTTACTTCCACTCTTGAGTTTACAAAGTACAGTACATTTTCTTTTCCTTACCAATTTGTTGTTAATGTGAGAATTTGTGCAATTATGTATATAATAATTTGCAAAAGACCACAATAAATATTGGCTTTTAATGATTAATTTCCTTACATTTTAGTGAAAAGTACCAAACTCAACAAGCGTATCTGCATTATGCACATATTTGTGCATTTGAATTGGCAATTTTGGAATTGCAAAATGATTATTCGCTTTATCACCCATCAAAAACCTATCATTCCTAGGAGTTAAAAAGTTGATATATCCAAGGGATAGTTATTGGTGTCCTTAGATGAAAAGCTGGTTTTGTAATTTAAATTCAATATTTATGTGTTCCTATATGTATCCACAGATTTTGATATTAATTGGATAAGAAACACTTGTGTAAGTAAGTAATTTATAATCCCATGAACATTAATTAAACAGTCTATTACATATGATTTTTGAGCTCTTATTAGTAAGCAAGGAATAGCATTACATATTGTGCTATTATTTTATCCACAGTCACTTATAATATATTCAGAAAGCAATTGTTTCCTCCTTACGGTCCTTGTGAGCATTATCCGTGCACCACCACACCTGAAGTAATGAAGGAAAACACGGGATAAGATTTAATTAAGATATTACACTAGTCCAATGGGCCATATGGTTTTAATTGTGGCCCGTTTATATATGAGCTGAATGAATTTAAATAAATAAAATATTGGAAAATATTTGTACAAGTAAGTTGTTTAAAATACCATATATATACTTAATTACATGAAGTAAATAATTTTGGAAATTTATTATATATAGATAATAAGGCACCATAATGTAGTGAACATTTCCCTATTGCCTTCTAATTAGATGTAATATTACCGTATTTAATGTGTTAATATATATTCTAAATGATCTATTCCATTGTATACAAGCTAATATATTATCCTAGCTAGGTCATCTGTCATAGGTTCATTAGGTTGCTTGTATTTTTTGGGCAGATGTTGTATTGTTTAAAATGTTTTTTGTATCTAGTTCATAATCCTACGTTCAGTGATCAGTTACTCAACTGCATATATTTGGCAGCTTCTGTAAGTCTATAATATTCTTTCTAACCATTTTACACTTCACCTCTCTGTTTTAAAAAAAAAAAGGATTAATTAATTAAAATGGTGAAAAGACCGTACTTCCACATTTGGTTCCAGGTTTGAGCGGGCGGCCGCACTGTTTAGCAACATAGATGAGCTTATCGGCGCTGATTATCTTCGCCACCACAGGCGTGATGAATGTACACACGCAGGGTATATCTGCTTTCTGAACAGCGGAGCAGCAGCTTGCATCTGGTGGAACTTCTGGACCAGATGCACTGACATACTGCAGGCATTTTTCTCTCAGTAAATTAACATCATTGTTACAATCAGCTGCATTAGTTGCAACCAGCATGGTTACAACCAGCAAGACCAAGAGAGAGATTGATGCGTTACTTCTGGCCATGTTAAGTTCTCAATAAAATACTTTCTTTTTCGATGTTGTTGCAAGTGAGTTTGAGTTGAGGTGAGGGAAATGATTGATCTGTGGGTAGTATTTATAGGGTAAGGGAATGAACCTCTCTACTGGCATGGAGTCATCATTTTTTCATGCTCTTGTACTTGCGTGAGGAGAAGCTGTCTGTAACTAATTAACATGGCGCGAGAGTTGTGATTTTCAATTTGGCGCGCTTTAAAGGAAACTGACCAGAATGGAAAGAGGTTTACGTTTGGTTACTTTACTTTTCCCCAAAAGACAGAGCCAAGTATGATTTTAGCTAGGCACAATCAATTAACTTAATAATTGTTGGTTAGTGTTTAATTTAATTCTAAGATTCAGGTTGCACACCACTTTCTTCAGAAAAAAAATAGATTCTGGTTGCACTTTGGGATTTAACATGCATTTATGAATTCAAATTGCTTTTGTATAATTAAATTAAATTGTAAATTCAAATGTGTACATTAATTTACTTTTTCGGCAAATTAAATTGTGATATGGGGTTTACACTTATTTTGATCAAGAAAAATCTCTGCATATTTTTTGATATTCCATCCATAAATTTTAATGCATTGAAAAATGTTAAATTAATGTATCTAAAGGAGTGAACTATGTACACATTTATGTACCTTCCGACGTATTTAAATTCGTGCTTAAAATTTTATACAAAGCATATCATAATTCGCACCAGCACCTATAGTAGAGACGTGGTCGTGATCACACACGATGTATTTAAACGTAATTGATCATATTTAATTATTATTTTTCATAATATAAGTTAGTTTATTCAGGATTCATTGTTCGATTAAGATCTAACAATTCTAGTTACGCGTAACTCGCGTGATTACGTGACGTGCCGTGATCAGATCTTTCGTGTGATGTGTCGTGTCATATCAATTTTTCAAAAAATAATCTTATCACGCAAAATAGTCATGGCACGTGATGGTACACATGTCGTACCATAACGAAACAATGTTGTATTGTGACGTATCCAATTACGACGTAACGTTTTTACATTCCCAGTGCCTAAATAAGTGATAAACACAGTACTAACCATAGTCCGATAGTTAAGAAACTCAAATTAATATATTAAAATTTTGATGGGATAATTTAAGGAAAGGGGATTATATATATATATTTTCTATCAAAATCTAATTACATGTTAAAATAGTACCTGCCATTCATAAGCTCGTACGTATACCTGTTCGGGTCCCTCCTTTAGTTCCCTTTACTCCTTAATCTATCTTAATTCTGCCTAACAAACTCTCCTTAGCCAATATTAACACATCTTAAGGAGGATCTCCTTAGCCATTTTCTTAAGAAGGCCATATGTGCGCCTTAGCAAATCTACCTTCTCAAAATCTCCTTAGGACATTTTCTGAATAGTTCTTTTACCTCTTTGTCCCTACTCCTTAGGAACAACTGATTCTTTTGAATTTTTTAATATTGTCTCTCTCTCTCTCCCACACAGAAACCCAAACGCAGAATAATACATCATCTTCTCATCCAATATAGAGCAATGATTTTCAAGAGACGAATTCGTCAATATAACACCAGGGTGGTGTTTGGTTGTGGACTAAAGTTAGGTGGCCTAAGTTGTTATTCCAACTTAGGCCGGCCTAAATTATTTATGTTTGATTGAGGTCTAAAAGTTAGACCACGGCTTAAAGTATTCCTTGTTTGGTTAGAGTTGGTGGAGGACTAAAGTTTTGGAAGCCTAAGTTAGGTTAATTATTAATAAACAAGATACTAATTATATAATATTAATTATTAGTTATAACATATAATATATTATAACATTTTTATAATAATTATTTAATATATTAACAATATAAGATATTAATTATATAATTATATATTAAGAATAAGATACTAATTATATAACATAATATATTAATAATCACTATAATATATATAATATTATTAATAATTATTATTTAATATATTAACAAATATTAATTATATAATTATATAATTAATAATAAGATACTAATTATATAATATTAATATATTAATAATAACTATAATATATTATAATATTATTGTAATAATTAGTAATAAAACGATACTCATTAGATAATATTAATATATTAATAGTAACTATAATATATTATAATAATTATTAATAAAAAATACTATTATATAATATTACTTGTAAATAAGTATTTAATTACTAACAAGTAATCATGATATATTATAATAATTAATATACATTAATAATAATTATTAATATAAGATAACTAATGATATAATATTAATGATTTGAATAACTAAATATATATATAATAATTATTGTTTAATAATTATTTAATATATTACAATATAACATTAAATTATATCATTATATAATTAATAATACTGAGTAAGTAAAAAGATACTAAATGTATATAATATTAATATATTAATAATACTATATATAGTATAATATATTAATATTTTAATAATATATTATATAATTGCAGACTACTTATTAAAAAAAATAACTAATTATATAATATTATTTTAATAATTATTTAATATATTAACATATAAGATATTAATATATAATTATACTACTACTAAAATTATTAATAATAATATACTAATTATATACTAATAATATATTATTACTAATTAATGAGGAGAGAGGTGAAATGGTTGAAGGTGAATGACAGTGGACTCCAGTGGCGTAAAATTGAAGCCTAAATTTAAGGCACCTCAAGAGGTGGTTTAATTTAGGCCCGTTTAGGCCGGCCTAACTTTTAGGCTATTCCATGTTAGGCCAATTAATTTAAATCATGTTTGGTGGAATAACAGTGGCCTTTACCTTTAAGCCACAACCAAACATGGGGCATATGAAAATTCGCATTGCAACGAACTCTCTTTTGACATCCCTTTTGACCGGTATTTCTTCATTCTTTTTCTTTCGTTGTGACTTGTGAATGGCTATTTCTTTTAGAATAATTATTTTAGTACCCACAGTATCGTACCCGCATCGTACCCGCACTTACTCCGTCCCGAATAACTTCCATAACCGTAAGCGGTCCCGCAACTACCGATTAACTTCCAGTTTGAATTTAAAACTTTCCTTTCTCTCCGTTTATTCCTTTTTTGAAGCTTCGGCGATTTTGAGGCGATTTTAGGTCGATTTCGAGGCGATTTCAAGGCGATTTGGAGTCGATTTGTAGGCGATTTGGAGGCGATTTGGAGTCGATTTGTAGGCGATTTGGAGTCGATTTGTAGGCGATTTGGAGGCGATTTGGAGGCGATTTGGAGGCGATCGTCTGGCTTTCGAAACTGGAAGCGATTTCGGTGATTTTTCAAAGGTGATCAGCTAGGTTAATATTGTTTTCAAAGGTGATCAGCTAGGTTAATTTCGGTGATTTTGTTTTTGTTCTGGCGATTTCGGTGATTTCGTTTCTATTTCATATACACAATCTGGATTTTGAATTTTCAGATGTTTTTGACAATTTGATTTGCGAAGATGATCTAATTGTCTATTTTGTGTTAATTTCATCATTTTATTAAGAAATCTCTTGATAGAAATCGGTTGATATTTCTTGTTATGAGTTCTTTATGTGTATAATAAGTATGGGAATAAATATGTTTGTTATGTGTAAACTTATAATATTGTGTTTATAGATGTTAATACTTCATTACATCTCTATAAATACTTCAGTTGGCAGGCCTTATAACATATAGAGTAGAATCTACATTTTGCTATTACAGGTATTAATACTTGATGACCAAGATGTCAATACTTCTCATTATGAATATAAATACTTGAGAGTGTAGTCATATACATTTTGCTATTACAGTTATTAATACTTGGATACCTTGTCGTCAATACTTCTCATGTTTAGTATTAATACTTGACATATTAGCCATATACATTTTGCTATTATAGTTATTAATACTTGGATACCTTGATGTGCAGATATCAATATTTGGATACTTGAAGTGTGCATATATCAATACTTGCTGTGTTCAGATATAAACACTTGATGTGTTCAGATATAAAAACTTGATATGTTCAGATATAAATACCTGATTTGTTCAGATATAAATACTTGATGTGTTCAGATATAAATACTTGATGTGTTCAGATATAAATACTTGAGGTATTCAGATATAAATACTTGATATGTTCAGATATAAATACCTGATTTGTTCAGATATAAATACTTGATGTGTTCAGATATAAATACTTGATGTGTTCAAAATATAATTCTTTTTTAGGTGATGAACAATGGCAAGATGTTGAAATTACCTGGAAGGAATGTCCAAAGCAAAAGGCATCAGTCGATTGCGCAATATTTGTTATTCGTAACATTGATTGCTTAATAAGGAATGTTCCTATGGACTTTGATCAGGTAAATTTTCTTTCAGTAATGCTCCTATGGACTTTGTAAAATATAGGAGGCTGATATGAGTACTGTATTTTATTTCATTTAAGTTTGATTTATTTTATGAACTAATGTTATTTTTTGTATTGTAGGATCTTATCAGTAAGGAGCGTCATAGCTTAGCTTATAATCTTCTTATCCATGATAAGAATGATTGCAAATTTGGTGCATAACAGAAATGAATTGTCTTAGTTTGTGAATGAAACTGTTTGTCTTAATTGTGAATGAAACTGTTTGTCTTAATTTGGTTTAGGAACTGTGATAACTGATATGTTTGTGAATAACTGATATGTTTTGTGTAGTAACTGATTTTTTGATATGTTGCTAATTGATATGCTTTTTGGTAATTTATATGTGAAGTTTGTTGTTTGTTATAACTCTATAGATATAAATATACTCTATTCAGATTCTTATTCATCCAACGTAATATAGATATAAATACTTGATACGTTCAGATTTTATACTTGATAGTTTAGATATAAATATTTGATGCGTTCAGATTAAATACTTAATGTGTTCATATATAAATACTTGATTTGTAGATATAAATACTTGATTGTTGGTCAACATTTTTTTGTAGACAATTTTAGTGGTCCCCACGTCGTTTATTACCCACACGTAAGCTCAGTCAACGTTTTTTTTTTAACAATTTTAGTGGTCCCCACATGCCGTTTGATGGTCCCCAAAATGCGGGTACGAAGAGAGGAATTTTGAAGAAAAGGTGCGGGTACGGTTATTTTAGGAAATCATATATCACAATATGTTGTTCATTGTATAGATATAAATACTTTACAACGGTAGTATTAATACTTGTAAAACAAAATTACAGTTTTGTAAGCGGTTGTGGTCCCCACTTCCAGTTATGGCAGTTTAGGTGCGGGTACAGTGCGGGTACTCAACTGCGGGTACTCATATCAGCTTCCTTCTTTTATACCCGTACTTGTGAGATTTCTTGATTTCGCTTACTATTTCTCTCCATTTTAAAGATCCAGTCGAATATCGAATCTCGTCTTTGATTTTCATTTGCCTTTTTCTAAGTTTATTCGAGAAACTGTGGAAGAGATTACTATTTTTCTTTTTTTCCTGAAGGTTCCATATCAAAACAGAAAGTTAAGATCAAATTATCGATATACAATCTTTGAAGATGGAATCTTTTGCACGATCATATATTTTCTTGCCATATTTTGAATCTATGTGTCCTGTCCATCTAGCTGAACGGGAACGCAATTGTCGAGCTAAAAATAATTTGTCTAATTTGTATTCGGTCTTAATTACAGGAACTCTGAATTTGAGGAGCATTTTTGTTGTTGTTTCTTATGAAATCGGAACTCAGAATTATGATACCACGAGACATGTATCAGCTGCTAATCTGGAGATATGTGAAGAATATAATTGCAATTATACATTCCAGCTAGAGTACGGTACAACGGTTAACTTGACACATATGGAAACGTGGTCAATATAATATTTGAAATTGAAGTCTTAAATTAGAAGATAATTGGATTTCAAAGCTTTTGAATCACTTGTACCAGTTGGTACAAACTGAAAATATGGACTGGTAACATATGAACGTCACTACCAAAAATATAAAATTAATTAAGCTGAAAATTGTAACAAATATAAAATTATCATTTTTGTGCATTTGTAACAAATGATATAAAATAAACCGCACTGTAACAAACTCACTATAAAATTTTGTGCTTTTGTAAAATGATGTATTGATGTATTTATTTCATGTATATATATTCAAGCCACATTTTAGATCCTAAATCCACTACAAATGACTAATAATTTAAGAATATGATCAAATATTTGGACACACTCCATCTATGCTCATTTTGAAACTTACATCAACTTTGCTGAATATATTTACATAAAGTTGCATGCCTATGTATTTTCGACAAACTTTGGTCCATTTGAGTACAATCACCAAAACTGTCAAACTTTTCTATATTTTTATCATTAAAATGCACGAAATTAAGTTTATTTGTGCAAAATTAAAAAAAATACATCAAATATTACTCTAATTAATAACTCAATTACAATATATTTACAAATTAAGTGTTTGTGTGTGACATACCACATTTCACATCCTCAAATTGCTAAGAGTCAAATAATCTCGATGTAATAGCAAAAGATTAATTAATTAGAAGTCTGCTAGCTTGTACTGATTCTAAAAGATACATCAACTTTTTACGTAGGTATATATGCTCTTTAACCAATTTGAACCAGCATTCAAAATCCTAAATCCAAAATAGGAATTTCATGCTAAAGGAATTGTCGTCGATCGGCAGTTTGATGTGGTAGAAAAGATGGAGGTAGAGGTTGAGTTTTAGGAGAAGCTGTGTGGTGCTCATCAAAAGAATTTAGTGAGCATAACTCTAAAATCTATCGGATTAATTACAAACAGAATGAATTTAAATTGTTGAAACTCTAAATTTTATACATAATTTTTTTTTAACTTCCGAATTCATTTAGTATAAAATTAAGCGGTCAAAAATTGTTGAAAAGTGAATGCATTAAAATAACTTCATTTTTTTGCATATACAAAGTCATATTTTTTACCACTTGACTTTATACTAAATAAATTCAATTTTTTTAAAATTTTGCATGTACACGTAAAATTTATGTTCACCAAAAAAGTAGATCGGTTTCAACAGTTTAGATTCTTCTCATTTGAAATCAATATAATAGAATTTGAATTTATGCTCACCAAACCCTTTAGTAAGCACAACACAGCCTATCTTTTCTCGAGTTTTAGATACAAGAGCTTGCCACCCATGCATTGTGGTTTCTATTGAAACCTCACTAATATGTCGTACATTGGAAAAACTGTGAGTATAATTTCATAGAAGACTTATCTTTTTCAAGAGAGAAAGATTTCAATGTCCATAAGAATTTCCAAATAAAATTTTGAACTCATGATTTCTCACGTGGAGGATGTTACATTTTATCACTAAATTAAAAGTTGATTCTTGACTTTCAAAATTTTAGTTTTTGATAAGTTAGTTTCCGACATTTAATTTTGACAGTCATCTCCCCTCCATTGACTATGTAATCGATGATAATATTTCCCTCCGCTGTTAATTTATTATTTAATGCTCAATTTTATTTATGTATGAGATGACCATATTGTTCTTGATAAATTTATTCTTCTTTAAATATCTTTTGACTTAATAATATATTGTAATTTTCAACGTCAGTTTTACATTAATAATATTTCTTACTTCATAGAGTTTTTTATTTTTATTTTTTATATATGTATAGTTTGATCCTTGTGGACTGAGCAAAGGTTGGATTAGATAAACCTTGATGGACTGGGCTAGAAACAAGGTTTTGAGTGTCAAGAGAGGAGGTCGCATTAGAATAGCGCAAGAGAGAGAAAAAGAAGTTTGTTGTAGCAGTTATGTAAATTGACTTAGTCATGTCACGTTACGTAATATAATCTAAATTTTTCAACACTAATTTTTAATTATAATTTATTTTGTAGTAATTTTTTTTTTTATATTTTTTGTTATTATTTTTTTAAACTAACTTAAAACTTAAAAAAATAATAATTAAATGTGATCACGTCATGTGCGATCTTTGTGACAAGGTGTGACCAAACGTGACGTGACTATTCACGTGATATAAAACCTCCGCTATTTTAATCAGATTACATCACGCTACATAAAAATAAATTTTGATCACGTGCCATGACGTGACATGATTAAGTCATGACATATTAGTCACGTCTAATAACATCACGTTTTCTTCACTGATGAGATATGAATGTCACAAAACATTTGAGACCTTATAAATTTATTTCGTCCGTAATATTTTTTGATCCGTTTAATTCAGAAAAATAAATATAAGCACGTCAGAATCAGCTGTCACAAGTTCATAACGAGTTCAGCTCAAACGGGATTTGTTCAAACTTGATCCCAAATAAGCCCATTCAACAATACTAGGCCTCAAATTGTTGAGCTCAAAATTTATCCATTTTTAGTGAAGACAGAAAGCCTTTCGAGGCCGATGTAGAGAGAGTATATAACCAGGCCTGGGTTTATTTTACAACGTCCGAAATAGATGAGGTCTGCTTTGATGGTCCGGAATTGTAGAAATACGTGCCGTGTCTGGTTTCTCTGAAGTACCTCAAATTATGAGTTTAGGTCGAAACCGTCCGATTAGGATCCGGCCAATCCTGTCCGAGGTGGAATGCACAGGGCCCTTTAGTATTCGTGCCACAAAAGATCTGGCGGTCTAAATATAAACTCAAAATTTGAGTTACTTCAGGTGATATGAATACAGTAGATGACTGTCTGATAGGTCCCACAGGTACTCGGACCGACTCCTTGCCTAGACCTAGAAATTGATAAGAGCTGGTGCTTTTCTTGAGGAGAAAGAAGGGTTCGCTCGAGCTTTTTGCTTACTACAGAGAGAGAGAGAGAGAGAGAGCAATCTCTGCCAAGTTAGAGAGAGAGAATTCAATGGCGCACGATCCAGAAGATGAGATCCTCAACGAGAAGAACCCGCGGCCTCTCGATGAAGACGATATTGCTCTCCTTAAAACCTATGTGCGTTTAAAATTCTAGCTAGTTCCTTTAGTTCTGTTTTATTTTTAGTTTTTCAGATGTTGTGGTTTTCTTGGTTGAAGACTTGGATCTGTGTCATTATATGGACCGGCGATTGTTCTGTAAAGCATTTTGATTTTCTGCTTAGTATTTTTCTGTGGGTGATGTTTTGAAAATCTAGTTTTTCGCAATCGAAGGATTTCGCATTTTGTACTACCTTTCTTAATCCAAGTTTACCTAGGGCCTGGTTTAGTTTGAGATAAGAATTATGTGAGAGATCAAAGTTCCTTCATTGCGTTAAAATAACTAAGTCCTGTACCAGTTTTAAACTTAAATTGACTATAGGGAAGGACATTATAAGTTCTGATGTAGTTTGTTCTTATGGTTTCTTTTTATTGTCAATAAAAGCACACTACTTTTTCTGATTGGCCTTGTGAAATTTTTTTTTTCAACGTTTTGCTTATATATACTCAAAATCTTTTGTGGTATTTATCCTTTTTTCTCAGATCCTAAATTTAGATCTTGTGAATGCTCTGATTATTATTTATTGCTCTTTCTACAGGGTCTAGGACCATACTCTACAAGCATAAAACAGACAGAAAAGGAAATTAAGGAGAAGGCCAAGAAAATTAATGACCTATGTGGTGAGTTGCTTATTTTTTCCATTTTTGCAAGGTTTTGAAAATGTGTTAGAAGTCTCTTTTAGTGGCGAGGAAGTCATTTTGCGTTTAGCAATGATAAAATGGTCAATACATCACAATACCGGCATATGTTTTAAATCATTTTTTTTCATGGTATAAGCACCACACATTTCCGAACATGATACTAAATTGTTGTACCATTGTAATTCCATAATGCATGAATGACGATTCATTAGAAAGAGACCATTGAGGTCTTGTTGTTCTATTTTTTTTTAATGAAAACATTACTAGCTTATATGTAGTAATGGCTTGATGCTATAATCTGGGTCCTAAATAATTAGTATAGGATAGTCCACACTGAAGATATCAAACTTGTCTATTTCTCTATATCAACAAAAACCTCTGTAATGTGGATTTATATATATTGTTGGTATGACACAAAACTGATAAGCATGATATAACAGTGATAAAGTGTGATATTTAAAAGCTTGATATGTTATGAATTTCAGGTGTGATTAAGATATTTTCATGTGTGATTAAGATATTGTACATTTTTCTCTGTGGTTAGTTTGCAAATTTTCTGTTTACAAGTGTCATTTTTATCACATCTGGGTATAATATGTCATCTTAGCTTACACAGAATCGTGAAGAGTTGGTAGTAAAGTTCAATGGTTTTTCTTCCATTGTGATACAGAAAATTTGTTTTATTGAACTTTGTAATCGTAGTTTCAGTTAAACTCATCTTAAAATAGTCAAATTTTAATCAATATGTTGATTTGGATTTCTTACTGGAAAACAGGAATCAAAGAGTCTGATACAGGTTTAGCTGCCCCAAGCCAATGGGATTTAGTTTCTGACAAACAAATGATGCAAGAGGAGCAACCTCTTCAGGTAAACTTTTAATTATTTTGCACCTTCATAAAGAAAAGTCTATATATTCTGTATATTTTTTTAGACTATTGTTTTTATGTTGGTGCAGGTTGCAAGATGTACCAAAATAATTAATCCGAATACAGAAGATGCAAAGTAATGTTATTAATGTTAAGCAAATTGCAAAGGTATTTGATTTGTGACTTTTATTAATAGATTTCTTTTTAGTGCGAAATTTATTTTGGTTTTTTACTCTTGTATTTTACCCTATTTTGCTGCAGTTTGTCGTTGGCTTAGGTGACAAAGTCTCTCCTACTGATATTGAAGAAGGCATGCGTGTTGGGTAAATATAGTCCATAAGTTTCTTTATCTGTTAATTATTTCTACCATCTATTACATAGGATTGCTTGTGTACCGGTACCAGTGCAGCTGAAGCAGCACTAAGGATATCATACCCATGCTAGTGTTCTTTAGCATTTAGAATTGAGAGCATTATTCAAATTAAATTTGCTAGAGCAACCAATACAGGCTTTTTGCTGGTTGTATACCAGGAGTCCGTACATTATTGAGAATAAAGGCTGTATTACCGGCTTTTCTAGTTCTCTATTGAATTCACTTTTTGTAGCTTACCCATAAACTTTTTTAGGTGACTTCAAAATGGTAACA
>JAJGRW010001433.1:0-18519 GCA_025461045.1 Carex parvula
TTTCCTTTTTCTTCTATGCACCTATTGTCATATATTTATTAATTATATGGCTTAGTGTGCTTTGACTTTGTATTGTGGTTGTCTATTATAAATCAGCCTGGCCTTTAAAGTTTAAAACTACAACTTGAGCTATGTGAGATGCCAATTAATGCCATGGACAATAACATGATGAGCTAGCTGGATACACCCAGTATATATATATATATATTTTTTTTTTACATGATTGATTAGTGTTTCCCACATTATTCCAAACAATCGCTATACATACATCATCACCAAGATACGGTTATATATACCCTCAATTAATAGCTACTTGATATGTGGAAACTTAGACATAATAAAACAAATAATAGTTGTTGAGCTGAGCATGGGGATATTCTTATTTCCTATATATCAGAAAAAGAATAAAGAAGAATCCAAAAAATGCAAGAATAAATTAAAAGAACAGAACAGGGAAAAGATAAGGCAGAGAAGAACATTTGGTGCAGAGTAGAGACACATTAATTATTCAGATGATATTTGCGGTGGATGGCATAGTGCGTTTGGTTCACGCTTTCTCTCTCCTCTCCCGCTTCCATACATGCTAGCTGTTGTGTAGTCTCTCCTTTTTCTTTGGAAACAGGAGATATCCATGTTATTGCTAGATGGATTTTGTTTCCCACATACACACTGATAACTTATTTTAAATTATCAATCAGATTATAATTAGTTTGGTATACCAATATTTATAATTTTATGAAAATATAGTTTCAAGAGTTTCGTTGTGATTTTATTTGTTTTTTTTTAACGAAGTAAGAAATCTTTTGAATTT
Organism: Carex parvula; assembly: GCA_025461045.1. Lineage (NCBI taxonomy): Eukaryota > Viridiplantae > Streptophyta > Magnoliopsida > Poales > Cyperaceae > Carex > Carex parvula. The sequence goes on from JAJGRW010001433.1 coordinate 812, forward strand.
TCAAATTATTTTTTGGATTTAATATAGTCGGTCTGATTATTCAATGATGTGTAGACTATAATAAGATGACTATTATCAGAGGAAGTCCACTTCATCATTGACAGTTCCACTGATAATATAGAATAAGAAAGATACATAAATAAAACATAAATAGAATTGCCATATTGTTGAAAAAAAAAATTTCCATGAAAAAGTGGTTGAAATCTATCTAGTGGATTTTATTTTTTTCCTTTAGAAAAAAGTAAATTAATTTATAATAAAATTTATAAAATTAAATTATCATGGAAGAAGTACATGCTTTAGGCATTAAAGCCGTCTAATTTTATCGATTTAATTTTAGAATTTGCCTTGTAACTTAAGTGCTATTTAATTGCAGTCCTTTCATTAGAAAATCTATTTACAGAATTATAAACATTATTTCAATTTATATACTATATACTTATTTTCAATAGAACCATGCATTAAGTGCAAATTTACAAGTATAGTGCATATGTTAGCATGTTGCTACTAAATGAATTTTTTTTTTTGAGGAGAGTGCTGCTGTTAAACGTCATATAGAGTAAAGTGATAGTGGAAAAGTTGTAGTGTGATATTTTCCCTTGATTTGTCGGAAAAGCAATTAAGCAATGCCATGAAAGTTTGAGCCCAATGCAAAGTACGGGATTCCTGATTTGTCTAAACAAATGGAGAGGTTGAAGACATCTCCATTTGGAACCCACCTCTCTCCAAGCACGTGGGGAGACTAACATCACTAAATCCAATTTGTTTTTTTTTTTTATAATTCCGTAATAATTGAAATAAAAAACATATTCATTATTCCCTGTTATAATGAGGAAGTTGTAGGAGGGGAATTAATGGCCCAATATTTATCACGGCACACTAATTTGAATTGCAATGTCATCCTGGATTTTTGTCTCATTTCGCTATTTTTTTAAAAAGAAATATTCAGTTATTTTATTTGTAAATTTGTGAATATAAATAATTCATTTCTTTACTTAGTAATGAATATTAATTAAGTGAAACTTAGACATACGTTTATATATGTATCTTACAAATGAAAATGACAATTTATGCTCACAAACCAGTTAATTAGATGATTGAACATTTGTCTTAACACAGATTGCATATTATTCATTTTGCTTAATAAAAAGTAAAATGACAACTTTATAAATTTAAAATGAGTTTTATTAGAAAATTTACAATGAATTTGTAGATTTAAAATGAAGAAGGATAAGTATATTATAAATTAAAAAATAATAAATTCTCCATATTAGATACGAACACTTTGTTTGGATAGAGAGCTGGGAAGGGAGGGAATGGGAAAGAATTTTTTTTTCTTGAATCGCGTTTGGTTATAAAATTATGACGGAGGTGAGGAGTACAGGAGGGGAAATGTTTAAACCTTGCATCATTGTAATTAATAGAATTGATTTTTCTCGCGAGTTGGAGTGTAACGATGGAAATAATTTTGTTGCAAACATTTATTCAGAGAAAATGACCAAATAACTCAACCCTATATATGAAAAGTTCGTTCTCCTAAATCGGGCCCGGAGTTACTTATATAATTCTCATTCAAATTTGTCACAAATCTACAGCTACCACTGAATTTCTTATTAATCTTCTAAATTTTAGTTAATCAAACAAGAAATAAGACGAAAAAAAATTAAATTTATATTCCTTCATTAATCATCCGAACATAATGAGATTAAATATATTAATCTTCCTTTCTATTCCATTTCATTTGCTTCTATTTTTCACCCCTCCTTTCTTCCTCTACTCTTCATCCAAACAAAATGTAAATTGACGTTGTTGGTGCACCGAAATGCTCTGAAACTATATTGGAAACTTCTTTTTCTCTTTTGGTAAAACGCCTTAAGCAGCTATTAGTATATTGGATTTAGAATGCCAGATGTTAGAAAATAATACGAGGCGACCACCTAACCATCATCTTTGGAAAACAATGTCATCATTTCACAAAAAAAAGTATCTTGATCTTGATTAATATTGAGCGGATTATCGAACCGGACATGTCACCATTTTCACAAAAAAAGATCTTCTAAAACATAAGAAATGAAGGGTGAGACTTAAGTTGGGGACAATTTTAAGAGACAATTAATGGACATGATAAAATATAGATATAAAATAATAGATGCTGACAAATTACAGAATCTAAGTCGTACAAAAAGGTGTTTGGATATAAGGTCTATGGTCCAACTTATGCAAAATAATTTTTAATAATAATAAAATAATTCGGATAAAAAGAGTAGAATAAAATATAATAAAATTATGTTATTCGTGTCATGAATCGGTCTTAAAATGTATTTAGCCTTTTAAAATAGAACAAGATGAAAAATAAATTTACCTTATAAAATTTTAAATTTGGCTTAATAATTAGTGCAACCATATATAACCATTACCAAGATGTGTCAAATTTTTTTAAAGATAAGTTCTTATTAAAAAAATTAAAGTTTGTTGAAAACTTAATAGTTTTGGTGATATGTAGCTTCATTTCAATGACGCCAAAAAATAAATAAATCCGAGAACCCAATTGATGCTCATTTTATTGCAAAACAACAATTTACGTACATTTATATATAATTTTTAATTACTAAATTTCATCGTTTCATATATATATTTATATAGATTTATACACAAAATAAATTAAATTTTAATAATTAACTGTTATGTATTTTCCCTTGCAATTAATAAATAAATGTGAACATCTCAGTCAAGATCCTTATGGGTCATGTCATGTCAAAGTAGTGAGTAGTAGCCATCTATTAAAGATTTAGGCGTTTATTAGTGTGGCATGCAATTTAGAAAAGGTGCTATTAATGGTCAATCGATGAATTAGCCAATGGACATGCTATGAGTAATGTCTCTCACAAGAGAACCACATAGTTTCGTGTTTTGTATTTTTGTATGTATTTATTGATCCACATCAGCTGGATAAAGTCAATTGCAGTGGCATCACATGTTCTATTATGTGGTGGTCATTCATCCGAAGAAAATTACACTATCATATTTCTTTCTTAAATATTAAAATATATAGAGAAAACTTATTAATTTTGTTCGGACCATATTAATTACGAGAGGAGAACTGAGGCTGCGGTAATATGCATATTACACGGTAATCCGTGTTGTGGATTTATATTTTTTTTCTGATTAATAATTTATAGGTATTTTCATTAATCAGGATAAATTTGGATTACACGTATTAATTTGTACCAGTACATAGGTTTACATATAGCACTCATAATAGTACATAAAATATTACAACTGAACCTTTTTTATAAAGCTATACATGAAAAAAACTGAAAAAACTATGCTATAAAAAGATGAGCCTTCGGATTTTCGTGTTTAAATTGATAGATAGCGAGCCTGTATGGTTTTATGTGCTCGTACTTAGATTGATAGATAGTGAGCTAGCATGGTTTCTTGTCATTATCACAAAATGTGCTATTGTTGGAGTTATGGCAGGTCAAGGGGATCCAGAGGAGCCTTCGTGCTCAGATGAGATTTGTTTCTGATTTATTCAGATTGAAACATAACAAGACAGTGAAAGATCAAAGAAGAGGAAGAAGATAAGATTAAAAAAATAAAGGAGAGGAGGAGGAAAGGAGACAATATCAGAGCATCATCAGCATCATCATCAACCATAACACGTACCTTATTTATATGTAGATATAGTAGAGACTACGAGAGAGGTGGAGCGAATTCACAAATCCTAAACCCTAAACCCTAAACACCCCATTCACCTTATTTATATGTAGATATAGTAGAGACTACGAGAGAGGTGAAGCGAATTCACAACACCCCGTTCGAACTCGGAGTCTCGAGACGGAGCAAAGAGCGGTGGTCAGATCTGTTAACGGAAGCACTTGCTCAGTTGGAGTGAGGCGAGATGGACCAGAGAGCGGTGGCCAGATCCGTAGGACGGAAGCACCTACTCGGATAGAGTGAGGCGGAGTGATGAGCGGTGGCCAGATCCGTTAAACAGAAGCATCTGCTCGGATAGAGTGAGGCGGAGTGATAAGCGGTGGCCAGATCCGTTAAACAGAAGCATATGCTTGGATGGAGTGAGGTGTGGTGGACCGGGCGGAGGGGGGTGAAGGGAGGCGAGGCGAAGGAGCCGAGAGAGAGTGGCGACACTCAAAAAGTCTTCTGAATCGCCAGGTAGAGTTCACAAGAGGAGAGTCGGTTTCCACTCATAGTTCACATTGTTATGAACTCGTATTTTTATTTTTATAGTCCAAATAATCAATCAGAACCATTTAACATGATATTCATATAAAAATATATTTACTGACCAATACTTACATTTTTTTTTTAGAATTATTATTATTTTTTAAAAAGATAAAAAATCACTTTATTTGAATATTCTGAACCAATCAAAAACAATAATTTTCTACATATCTAACAAAATAATTATAAAATTAATATAAAATTTCATCTTTAAATAAATTTTTGTAAGGAAATTATATTTAATAATTCGGATCGATATTTTTAGAGATACAAACATGTCGATTCATAATATACATATTATGATAGCCTCACTCCTTCACTCTTGTGAGAGCAGGTATCATCACCGACATCTCTATCTGATTTTTATTATTTGTACCATTAAAAAATAGAAATATTGTCCAGTGCTTCAGAATTGAGGTGAAACATCGACAATAACAATGTCTGTGCTGAGTCTACAAGTAGAAATATTCTTAATTTATTACCACAAAACTTAAATTTTTTAATTCTACGGAAAAAGAAATCGGCTTATATGTGTATATTCAAGCAAAAATATTCTTTCCTAATTCTCTTTAATTAATTATTGGAGTTATGCGTTGCACGTGTCGAATTCCTACTAACTCCGAGTTCTAAAGTCAACAGTAAACTTTTCCTCTAAGGTTGCCAATTACCAAAACAAGCAAAAGGAATGTCGGGGCATGCAAATATATATAAATAGATCTATGTAACTATGTTCCAATGAGAATACTTCCATTTGCCCTTTTTTTCTTTGCATGACCATGATAATGTAATTAACACGGCGAATGTGACAAATTAAGTTGCACATGAAATTATATATATTAAAGTTTGGATTTTGTTTTTGAGATCACTCAATAATATTAAGCATAATTCTGGACGGAATACTACTAGAAAGATTTATATTTTATTGGAAACATTATAATATTTACCTCCAAATCTTCACTTGTAACATTTTTTAATTATTTTTTATTTTTAAAGAAATAAATCTTCACCTTGTATATATTGTTGAACAATCAAGTACGCATAGCCTAATAGTTAATTATTACGACAGTCTTGACAGTAAGTATTGAATTTATGTTAAAGGAAGGTTGAGTCGTTCTTCAATTTTGAGGTAAAAGTTTGTATATAATAATTTAACTATTATTATATAAATAATGAATCGTAAAATTCAAGATAAGAATTACTACAGCAGAAACAATTTGATTTTGGAGTTTCTTTTTATGTCTAGTTCTACTAAATTCTTTCGTAGTTTGTCTAGCCAATCTTCTTCGTGTCAAGTCTCCGAGAATATTAGTTGGAGACACATCACAATAATATACCGAGCGCGTCCCATTCACAATTGAAGTACTTATATCTAAGCCTAACTGTCTGAAATTTTCTTAGTTACATATGTGCTTTGATTTTTAAATATGATGTCTACCATTATATTTATAGAATACGAAAGGACTCCTTCGAAATGACACATCTCTTCAGCGAAATGACGCATCTCTTCAGCGAAATACATCTCTTCCGGATCCGACACATCTCTTCATCAAACTTCGCATATGTCTTACATAATAGTTTTCATACTCAAATTCCAACAGTTTTTTGGAAGCCGTAACCTTCCACTTAAAGAGGGTTACCTTTTGTCTAGTTGGTTAGTTCTTATGTATTATTTAGTATTTAATTAGTCATTCACCAACCATATATTTTAAATATTTAAATAATAATTTTTGCAATATTAAAATAGATCTTGACAATTATCATATACTTGTACTCAAAATCAAAAGACATCTGTTATCCATCATCTTTTAAACCGGACCTATTTAGACCAATGCATATTTATATGTATAATTTCTTAGCTAAACACCACAATTTCATCTTATCTATCGTTCTCGCATTTATTTGAAAATCGCTCACAAAATCCATTTAAATTGAGCGAACTCAAAACCCAAGTATTTGGAAAGTTTTGGAAATAGCGATCTGATGGTTTCCAGCTACCTCTCATTTATTTGGTTAGGTCAGAATTAAACTTGGATCTTGGATCTCTCGTTCTAGCATTTATTTGAAAATCGCTCACAAAATCCGTTTAAATTGAGCGAACTCAAAACCAAAGTATTTGGAAAGTTTTGGAAATAGCGATCTGACGGTTCCAGCTACCTCTCATTTATTTGGTTAGGTCAGAACCTTGGATCTTGGATCTATCAAGCGTGGCAAGCTTTGCATTTACACTTGTAATACATGCAAATTAAACCAAAAAGTTCAAAACAATTATAAAAAATTCCCAAAATATATATTTTTAAAGACACACAGTAGTGCAGTTTTTTTGTATGCCCAATAAATTTATATTCCGCAAGTAAATTAATAATTTATTTGAAGATGCATATAACAAAATAGAATGCTAAGGCTGTGGGATACCGTCTAGAACGGCAGAAAGAAATTCGATTATATATGCCTTTTACACACTAACATGTCTTATTTTTCTCTAACAAGTGTTTGGTTCGTTTTTATTAAGGCGATTTTATGTCCTTTCAATTTTTTTATTTTTCATTAGTCAGTGTAATAAAATACGGTTCATGCGGCCGCATATGCGTATGCCGCATAGAAAATCAATATGCGGTTCCGCATATGCGACTGCATATTCGGCCGCATATTACCGCATACTTGTATGTGTATATATATATATATATATATATATATAGAGCAGAACTAGGGTGTGATGCGCTCACACCGTGAGCGCACCTCCTATAGAGCGCATTTTCAAAGTTCAAATAGTCGATTCGAACCTTCCAACGTGTTCTTCATATTAAAATGTGCTTGGAAACCAAATTTTACATTTTTTGGAAATTTTTTACTATTTTTTAAAAATCATTTGTTTTTCAAATTTCAAATTATTGTTTAGTTTAATCAATGATTTTTAAAAAATAGTAAAAAATTTCCAAAAAATGTAAAATTTGGTTTCCAAGCACATTTTAATATGAAGAACACGTTGGAAGGTTCGAATCGACTATTTGAACTTTGAAAATGCGCTCTATAGGAGGTGCGCTCACGGTGTGAGCGCATCACACCCTAGTTCTGCTCATATATATATATATATAGAGAGAGAGAGAGAGATAGGCTATGGTGAGTTGTGAAGTAAAACGTCGTTTTACTTCACGTCATATTTTCATTTTGAAAATCCAAACAACCGATCCGAACCATTAAACTTTTTCTAAATATTGAAATGTGCTTGGAGACTAAATTTTACATTTTTTGGAATTTTTTTACTATTTATTAAGCCATTTTGAAATCGCTGATCCACTGTGAACAGTAAAATTTTCTGGACCAACGGATCAGAGATTTTCAAAGTGGCCTAATAAATAGTAAAAAAATTCCAAAAAGTGTAAAATTTAGTCTCCAAGCACATTTCAATATTTAGAACACGTTGATCGGTTCGGATCGGTTGTTTGGATTTTCAAAATGAAAATATGAGCGTGAAGTAAAAATGACATCTTACTTCACAACTCACCATAGCTCAGCTCTATATATATATATATAGAGTGGCTAATATCAAAACGTTTGCACCAAGCCTCTCGTGCAACCAAGTTGTTTTCGGGTTTTCAAAGTCCAAACGGTCGACCCGAACTGTTAGATGTTCAATCTATATTAAAATATGCTTGAAGACCAAATTTTACATTTTTTGGAATTTTTTTGCTATTTATTAAGCCACTTTGAAAATTGCTGATCCGGGTGAACAGTAAAAACAGTGCAACTAAATTCTGGACCATGTGATCAGCAATTTTCAAAGTGGCTTAATAAATAGCAAAAAAATTCCAAAAAATATAAAATTTGGTCTCCAAGCAGATTTTAATATAGAGATCACATCTAACGGTTCGGATCGACCGTTTGGACTTTGAAAATCCGAAAACGACTTGGTTGCACGAGAGGACTTGGTGCAAACGTTTTGATATTAGCCCCTCTCTCTCTCTATATATATTTATATATATATATATATATATATATATATATAAATTCTCATTTAAAAATCTGCATAGGCAATCGCATACCGTATATGTGGTATGCGGTGGCCTTCCGCATACCGCATAGAAACCGCATTTTAAAACATTGTTCATTGCTATGTTTGAAGAAAATAATAAATGAATAGATATAGTAATTTGTGATTATCTTGTAATCACAATTTTATCAAATCGGTCTCTTTTAAAAGAAACTTCGTTTACATATAAATTTTTACAATTTTGAATTCATAATATCAAGTCATGTGGTTAAAAAATAAATTTTGTTGTGTGCATTTAAATACATTATTTTTCTAAAAAACTTCATTTTTTGACCGCTTGATTTAATATTAAAAAAATTCAAAAAAATTAAAATTGTTACGTAAAATGAGCTCTCTTGAAAGATGTCGGTTTGAATGATTTGATTTTATTATTTGAAGCTGAGTCAATAAATTTTAAACCGTAAACTTATAGCCTGAAATGTTATTGACATCAGAACAATCGATGAAATTTTCCATTTCTTTCTACCATCGTTTCCCTCGTGAATTTGTACGGTACAAATTGTACCTCCTGCATTTTGATTCGAAGATTTTTCTTTTTGCCAACTTTTTAGTCCTACTTTCAGCAGGAGATTTTTTATCTATATAAATTATTAAATCTAGACGTACAAAACAAAAAGAGTATCTCGTTTTCAATAAATATAGAAAAATTTGACTCTTTGAGTCCGATCCATATATATGGATCAAATTCAATAGTTCAGATTCATCAATATATTATATTTTTTTAGAACGGTTAAAAAAAGACATGCAAGTGCCATATTTCATCGGATCATAAGTGGATCGGACTCTTCCGTATTTCAGATCATAAGTGCCACATGCCATCAGATAAGTAAGCATATTTATTTGCACTTTCACTTTTTTTTTCTTTTTTTTTTTCCTTTTTACCTAACATCTCTTCCGTATCTTTTTGTCCTTTTAAAAAAAATCCTCAAATATCACCATTACTTATCTCGGCAGGAGATTTTTGTAGATCTCAAATTAATAGATATGAAATTCAATTACTATATGAATGTAATGTATGTACAAAGACATTCATAAATTTGTACAGGTACATATTTTGGTACTACAAAAATTATAAACACATATTTTGTAATAGCATATGTTCTTAGTATAAAACATGCTATGTAATATAAGTATGCGCCTGCCTAGTAAAAATATATGTTATGTTAGTATACATGTTTAGTATAAATATTTGTTATGTTAGTATATATTTAGTATAAATAAGAGTAGGGTTAAAATGGACCATTAGTGTTGTGCTCCAACCATGCTCCAGGTCTTTTTCTCTATTTTCAAAGTTTGAATAATTAATCCGAACCGCTTAATATGATCTTTGTATTAATATGTGCTGGAGACCAAATTTTATATTTTTTGGAATTTTTTTACTAATTTTTCAGATAGGTACAAAATCACTGTTTCCAGAAGATTCTGGATCATCCAAAACAGTGATTTTGTACCTATCTAAAAAAATAGTAAACAAATTTAAAAAAAATATAAAATTTTGTCTCCAAGCACATTTTAATATGAAGATCATATTGAGAGGTTCAGATCGATTATTCGAACTTTGAAAATGGAGAAAAAGATGTGAAATATGATTGGAGCACAAAACAATGGTGCATTTTAACCCTACTCTATAAATAATGTATGTAAGATAAAACTTAGATATATGTAACAAAGAAATAAATATTTAACATTTAAAAATACAAAAATGAATATAAACATCTAGGCCATTTTAGCTATTGCTTAAATTTAAGGAGAATTAAATTGCGGGTGGAGTTTTTGTCCAAAGGACTTTGGACAAAATCTCATCCAAAGTCAGTTGTAACTGTCCGATCTGTGTTAAAATTTACACGGATGGTTTAAATGACGGAGCCATTCAAAGTTATTAAATTTTAAATATGTTGGTACAAATTTTAAAGCAAATCAAACAGTAAGGCCCGGTTTTGGATGAAATTTTGTCCAAAGCCCTTTGAACAAAATCCAATTCCTTATATTGCTTGTTCCTTCTTACTTCTCATGTTTTAACATCTTATTGGGTGGCTCCTAGGGGTGAAAACGGTATGGATAATATCCGACTCGTATTTGAAAAATTAGATATGGATATCATATCCGAATATCCGTGTGGATATGGATACTGATATGGTTTTACGTTTCAATTATCTGTATCTGAATAGTAGATATATATCGTATATTTTAATATATATTATAAAAAAATATTGTTATTCACCATTAAAATTAGATAAATATTATGAACTTTGATATTTTTTTCATATTATTTTAATAAATATCCGATTCGATCCATATCCATATCTGTATCTGACTGATATTTGGTCTGTGTCCGTATTCGAAAAATTAAAAAAAAATATGAATATAATTTTACCACTATCCGCTCGCTCCGTATTTGCTCCGTTTTCACCCATAGTGGCTGCACCTTGTACTAAAAAAATATCTTATTTGTCAATTTAAGTTATGACTTTAAATTAATTCGACTGAAGAATTAAAATGTTGAAAAATAAATATGTGAATATAGCAGTATGCTATACAAAACATAAAAATACGGAGTAAATTGAACTTCTGAAACGATAATTGAACTTATTATGTCATTATTTCTTAGAAAAGGGTTCAAATGCACTATTTTATTTGTGCTTCAATATGCTCCACGTCTTTTATTTTCATTTTCAAAGTCCGAACAGTCGATCTGAATCGCTCAACATGATCTTCATAACAAATTATGTTTGGATACCAAATTTTACATTTTTTAGAATTTTTTTAGATAGGTAAAAAATCACTTTTTTAAGGAGATTTTGGACTATCTGATAAAGTAATATTGTACCTATCTAAAAAAATAGTAAAAAATTCTAAAAAATATAAAATTTGATCTCCAAACATATTTTATTATAAAGATCATCAAATCAACTGTTCGGACTTTAAAAATAGAGATAAAGGGCAATGCTCTCTGTGTGGGAGGTCGTAGGTTCGAAACCCAGAAGGATCAATCCATTGTAGACATTAATTAGTTATGTGGCTTGACCTCCAACCTTTATTAAAAATATATATATATATATATATATATATATATAAAATATAAAACACAAAAATTACAGTACATTTGAACCGTCCTCTGATTCTTATTACGCTTTTAAGCGTGAAGTAAAAGCGCAAACATATAAACATTTTTTGGACGCTCAACGCTAGGCTGAGCGTGAACTGAACAGCAGACTCCGATATCGGCGCTGACGCGGATTTAAAACATAAAATTAATTATTATTCTTTTATTAAAAACAATAGAACAGTTAAAAAGGCCGAATTCGAAGCTTAAAAAATTGCAATAATGAAGTCAGTGGACACGGGTGTGGTGGGCCCTCCTATTTCTCTCTCCTCACTCGACGCATACAAATACCACCCTCTCCCCTGCTTCTCAACTTATAACCCCTCAGCCCCTCACCCTTCTATTTTCCCATAAACCCAATCTCCTTTTCCTTCCTTCGATCCCTCCCTCTCAGGCATCACACCGTGGTGCACAGAGAAAGAAGCTTCTTAATTTCGCCTTTGAATTCATTCAAGGTAATAATTCTCATACAAAATTGTTGACTATTTGTTGACTTGCCACTAAACAACTGTCTTTCTATTTCCCGGAAAGGGTTTATTAATTAAGAAGTTCAACTAAACCCTCCTCTCTCCTTTCTTATATCAGCACCAAAGCATGTCGGTGGTTACTTATATCAGCACAGAGACGGACAAGGTGGGCCCCGTTGCTCCACCGAGCATGCTCGAACTGAAAAACTACGATGTCCCCATCATCTTTGCTGAAGAAGAGAAACAAGATGAAGAGCAGCCGGGTCAAGCTGACATATGGAACTTGATCCAATCTCAAAAACCCGATAACACGATCATCCCGCCGCCATATGTTCATCCCTTGGTACGCCGCTCTTCCAGCTCTCTTAGTCAGAAGAGCCTTGAAATTTGCACTGAGAACCTCGGCTCTGAGAGCGGCTCTGACGATTTCCTCGCCTCGTTCACTGACTCTGAAACTGACACTGAATCAGAGCACGGCCACCTCACCGAAATCGAAGAATCTGAACCATTGGTGGCAAAGATTCCGGCCATGAAAATGGGGCCGATGTATGTGACGAATCAAGAGAATCCTTACCATTGCCCATCTGCTGTTGTGAGTAGAAAGTCACCACCACGCAATTTCCCGCCACCGCTGCCATCTATCTCGAGCCGCAATGGTGGGCCATGCCTGCGCATGCAGCCGTACCGATGTGGCAACGGCCGGTTGGTCATGGAGGCAGTCTCTGTGCCAACGCAAAACTATTTGCATGCACGCCGACATGATGGCCGCCTCCTGTTGTCCTTTACCGGCCAGCATGCAGTTGAGGAGGCAGAATTGCCAGAGAGCAAAAATGAAATTGAGTTAGAGGAGGAGTCAGAGGCAGAGGAGATTGAGATGGAGGAGTCAGAGGAAGAAGAAGAAGTCGAGGTGGTTGATCGGGGAGCAATGGTCGAGGTCAAGGTGAGCACACAGCCGAACCAGCTGGCCGTGTCAAAAAGGGTGCACAGGTCTTCTCTAGTGATCAATAAGTTTGTCGGAAGCTCCATGGATGATGCCATGACAGCAGCTGCTGATACGGTGCTGACAACCCTGCCGCCATCGAGGCGTGCTGTTGCAATGCCCACCACAGCAGCAGCAGCTGTGGCTGCGGCATCGGCTCTCAGCGCCTCATCCCAATACGAGGAATCACATGAGGGCGAAGATGACGAACAATTATTGTTTGTTGCTACAACAGCCGGGTCAACCCGGCGCAGCAAGGAGGAACTGCTCCACCAAATGCGGCGGTGCAGTCAGCTCCGACGACCGTTGTTCATCTGGGAACCCCGCTACATTGTTACCTTATGAATCATAAGATCAATCAAACAAAATCCATTTTCTCTATTAGTAGATGAGTTGACCAAAATTATCCTATTCTCTATTTGTTTAATGATCCTATCTCAAAGCTGATTCAGGGACTCAGGGAGCGAGATGAACTAGTAAATGATAGGGAGTTTTCTGGAAATTCATGTATATGATTATAATAATTGTGTTGGGAGCAATTTAAGATTCAAAAGTTCGAGGAACTGACAGTACCTGGCAGCTGGGCATGTTTGTAATCGAGGATAATTAATTAATTAATGTAATTGATGATTTTTCACAAGACTGTTGCTGTTGCTGTTCCTGTTTCTGAGTTGCTTTTCTTAGATAATGTTTTTTTTGAATCCGCCTCTGCTTTTTTTTTTTTTTAGAGAAAAGGAGGGTTCTGCTTTTCCGATCCGAATCATTCAAATTTGTTGAAATTTGTGTATGAAAAAGTTATTTTATCGAGATACGTAAATGAATGAATTTGAATGGTTCAGATCAGAAAAGTAGGACCCTCATTTTAAAAAAAAAAAGAGCAGAGACGGATCCGTTTTTTTTTGTGCCATGTGAGAGTTTTAGTGGCAGCGAAACGTCCCTCAAATGACTGAGAAAGAAAATTCAAATGCAAATTATTAATTTTTGCACGCCAGAAGTATTATTACAACTATTTGATGTGCTCGCAAGATAAATTATCAGATCGAGAAAGTGGAGCTGCCAAAACTGAGTAGGGGACTATAGAGAGAATAATTGGAAGGTGCATAGGAGATCTTTGCTTGGAAATGGGCGCGTGGGGTGATGTAACCAGAATATTATTTTGCTGATTTCGATTTCCTGTGGCGAACAGAGGTACAGCTGTTAGTATAAACTAATAAGTTCTGTACAGAATTAGTCATTTAGTGTAATATATGCATTTAATGGTCATTCAACAAAAGTTTGGAATATTGGCAATTCAGTTTTAGTTGTTAATGATCAAATATATTGAGCTGTGAAGTATCACTGTTATCTTTGAATATGGACCTTCATTAAATGTTTTATAATCTCGATATTAAAATGTTGCAATAAATATTTGAAGTAAATATGTTGTTAGATTTATAGACTAATTATTTTATGGAGGAAAACTTGATAGGAAAGCTACACGAGTAGCTGCATAGTGAATGCCACCGCAAAATGAGATTCCTCTTTAATGGGTAGGACCACGGTTTGGTTATATTACCGGAAGATTCCCTGACATGGAAAGCTACCGTTTTATTGTTTTTTTATTGATAAAATAACCCGAAGATGATGCTGGAGCAAAAGTTGCGGTAAATAGTTTAGCAGATCAGTTTTGGCTTCATGCGGCTGACGCACTATAAAATCAAAACGGCACTACATATGGTTTGTACGCTGCACGAAGACAAAATTGTTCTGTTAAAATCTTCACTCATGTCCGGGCTACAAAGCAAAATTTCACCGAACCTGGTGCGCAAAATTACGCTAAGTAAAAACTATGATTTTTTGTTCCATGAACTTGAAGAAACGATAAAAATGTTACGGTTTCTTTAAAATATTTAATTTCATCGTAATCTTATAACGGTTTCTTTAAATTTTGCCCCAAAATTCTGACAAGTAAACGTTTTTTTTTTTCGAAACTTTTGCAGTATAATTGTAATAGTAAATGAAAACTAAAAATAATCGTAACGATGATACAGTTGCTCAGGAAATTTCTAAAGGAATATTTCCTTCTAGTTCGTTGCAAAACAATCATCAAATCATACTCAATATTTATAAAATCATAATAGGTAGAAAATCAGTGTTTTAGGATGGTTTAGAATTTTCAGATCAAGTGATATTTTACTATTTTAAAAAATAGAAAAAGTTTTCTAAAAAATATAAAATTCGGTCTACAATTACATATTCATATAGGGATCATGTTGAATGATTCAGATTGACAATTAAAATTTTGGAAACGAAAATATTGATCTGTATTACTGACTAATCGGTACTATGCATAGTACCATAGACTCACTCAACAAATATTTGAATTACTAAAGTAATATGTCTTTATATGAAATTATTCAAAAATTTCTAAATTTTGTATTAAGAATCTATATATTTAAAAACAATCAGCTGATTTATTATTATTAAATATTAAATTACTAAAGTAATACGACTTTATATGTAATTAATTCGAAAATTATAAATTTTGTATGTAAGAATCTACATATTTAAAAACAGTTAGCTGATTTATTATTATATTATTATTATTGTTACTAACTCACTTGTTTTGTTAATATTGTGGACCTATTTTACGGTTCCAATAAATTCAGATTCTCTCCAGTACTGTAATAGGGAATATTTCAGAATTAGTTGATTTGTACCGTTTTTTTTTTTATTTCGCACGAATCTAAAAGTCTAATAATACTGCCTCCTGCGATAGCGCAAATCTCAAAGCGGATTGGAGTTAATCTCAAACTGTAAAGTGAGGAAAATCTTTTACGGTACCTGACAGGATACTTTTCCCCACTTTGTGCGATATTCGACAAACTCCGGAAGAGCGCTTAGATAATCTTCGACGGAGTTTTGAACTTCGAGAGAGCTCAAACAAATTCAACATAAAATTAAATAAAATACATTAAATCCCATAACGTGAACTTTAAACCACACAAAATTAACTAAATTATCTTATTGAAAGAGAACATTAAACCATATAAAACATAAATTTAAGTTGTCCAATATGAGAACACTTTTGTGAACTTAACACACTAACTTGGTAATACATATTAGCGTCGAATCCACCGACTTTATTAGAAAAAAATAAATAAAGGTACGTTGGATGCTATATTACGACATAAATGGCGCCACTGAGATTAGGTACTTTAGGGGTAATATTCTTATTGTAAATATTCTGAGATTAGGTATCAGTTTTTTATGCCTTCTTCTCAGCCTTATCCTGATTTCAATGAAATCGGTGAAATTATTTTCACTATTATTAAATAAATGACATGAATGCCACTGGAGTTTAATGCTATTACTCATTATATATTATCACATTAATGAATAAACTATCAATCTGAACCGCTCGATATGATTTCTATATTAAAATGTAATTGGAGAGCAAATTTTATATTTTTGAATTTTTTTTATATTTTTATATAGGTACAAAATAACTGTTTCTAGACCATCCAAAAACAATAATTTTGTATCTATCTAAAAAAATAGTAAAAAAATCCATAAAAATAAAAAATTTGATCTTCAAATATATTTTAATATAGATATCATACTAAGCAGTTCAGATCAGGAGCAGAGCCAGACTTTCAGACTATGGGGTCGAACGTGAATGAGAATCAATCATAGAAAATTGTCATGCTACGAATGAGAGTCAATTTTACAGTATCCATAATATTTACTCTAAACTATATAGAAAAACGTGTTTAAGTACAATTTTTTTGAAATAATAAGATCAATTGACCCATTTCTCTTAACATACATTTGCCCTAGTTCGAATCGACTGGTTGTATTTGGAAAACAAAGATAAAGATACAGACATAGCAGAGGCATTTAAACCCTTATTAAACATTAAGAATTAAATTTAGACAGCAAGTCATGCAATTAGAAACGAGAAACCATACATCATTTCTTTTTGTCTGCTTCTTAAGTTGACGAATTCTAGAAGGACAAAAAAGTAACCACTCTCATACAATATTTTTTAAAATTTTAAGTTTAATATGAAGTTTGCATTGAGAAAGATACTTGTTCTCATCTACATAAAAAGTTTACTCTCATTCTTTGTAGATAAAACAAGCAACCCACTCCCAAGTGCTTGAACCACACAACTAGTCAGATGTATTTTTTAAGTTTTCATTTAAACATTAATTTGATAAAGTAAATTATGCTGAAAATAAAATGGCACATTGATTATCAAGTTTCTCAACAACACAACAAGGTTCCGTTGTTTTAATTTATCTACCAATGGAGTAGCTTATAGTATTTCTTTATAGATTGGCTGTGTAACTGTACATAGTGCACTTTGGTATGCAATTCATATTTTATTTTAAAAGTCCAAATAGTCAATATGAATCGTTCATAATGAATTAATATGAAAATATACTCGAATCAAATATACATTTTCTAGAATTTTTAGATAGATAGAAAATCACTCCTTTCATATAGTTCAAATTTTCAAATGAAGTGATTTGTATCTTTTTAGAAAAAAATAAAAAGTTTCTAAAATATGTAAATTTTTGCATCAAGCACATTTTAATATAGAGGTCGTGTTTGGTGTTCAGAATGATTGTTTAATTTTAAAAATGAAACTATAACATTCACAGTACAAACCAGGGACAAGCTAGACTTCCGAACTATGGAATCAATTATATAAAATTTCTCTGCAAAGAAAGGTCAATTTTACAATTTCATAATATTTTACTCTCTTAATTATAGAAAATAAAGAAAAAAATAAGAGTCAATTAACCTCTATATTCTTCTTCCATCCGCCACTCATACAGACCAAAGTGGGTATAGTACCAGTCTCACTCTTACTTTATT
>JAJGRW010001434.1:0-13241 GCA_025461045.1 Carex parvula
CCAATTTTCACCATGTTTTTGAACCATGCTATTATGTCGGCATCCTCTTCTTTGCTCCATTGTTTTCTTTCTTCTTAGGTGGAGCAGAACCAGATATATCAGCAGCATCTACAGAAGATCCATTATAGATTGTTGGTTTGGCTTTTGATCTATGGATTGACAATGTTGTTAGTGCCACGAGAGGTGCGTGCTGGCTGTTGTTTGTCAAATGGGACACGTGACGTGTTCTCATTGGCTGTGATGTTGTTGGTACGTTGAAGAAGGGTCTGCGCCTGTTGGATTCAATATAATCTGGTAATTCATTAAGATTAAAAAAAGTCATTTCAATCAGGATTTCAATGCAACAATTGTAATAATAAAAATGGAAGAATTTTATATAAATCATGAGCTACTGGGGGAAAAATATATACCTTGACACAAGCTTTGGCCTCTGATAAGCCTTCCCCATTAGGTTTAGGTACAGCTTCTACTTCAAATTCCAAATCACTATCATCATCCTACCATCATTTGAGAAGAATTTGTTGATTTTAATAAATTACTAACAATGGATCAGATTGAATGGGCAAGTAAAGAAATTTGTCTGTGTCATAAATCACTGAGACTAGAAATAAAGGAACAAACCAAGGGCTCTGCATTTTCTTCTATTTTTTCAAGTAGCTTATCCCGATATGCCAGATGTCGCCATAGCATCTGATACTCCCGAGCACATGTAATTCCTGTTGCGGTTCTTTCGACAAGTTTCTTCCAGTCAATTTTTGGTGTGCAAGACGCAACTTGCGATACTTCCTGCAAGAGTGTCACCACTGTTGTTGCTGGGTACCTGTTATGGACAAAATATAAAGGATTCCAGTGCCTTGTGCTGATAAAGCTTTGGTGATAACTCCTACCAATAATTTTTTTTATCTTGGATTAAATGAACTTTATCCAACTAAATTTTCCCTTTCAATATATCTTTCCTGATAGATAGCAAAGAGCTCAAAAACAAAATTCTCTCTGCTGTACAGTAATAGAACCCATACAATGCTTAGCCCCTCGAAATCAAGAACTAAAAAAGTATGGAGAAATTCAGAAGACACCAACCCATATGTTTCTCCTCCAAAAACCCTAAACCCTAACTCGAATGCACAATACAAGAATGCAATCAAGATGAAATCTACACTAATGGGTAGCAGTTAATGCATCGACTATACCTTTGAAGAATCAGAGAGACATCGTCCTCGCTGATCGATCCCTTCCTCCTAGACTTCATAAGCGCCATATGGCTAATTGGCACTCGCCGCCGATAAAAGAACTTAACGACAAATATAGAAAGATCCCCTTCAGAGCCGCAGTTGCATTTCAACTTTTCGACTAATTTTAATGTTATGCTACAATTGGATTGTTGAGATTTGAGAAGATGGGAAGCACAAACAGGGAATTGGAGGCGAAGCGAGGCAACGCCGGGACGAAGCGAAATCAAGTTTCATGCGCCTGGAGCACAACGTACAGCCAGCTAAATTGGACAGGGCTGTCCATCATAAATGAAAAAGATACTGGACCAGTTGATAAATGAGTCGGGCCCGAAACTCGGCTCGGATTTTATGGGCCAAGTTTGGACTATTTTTGGACGGCCCGTTAAACAGCTTGAATTGAGCCGTCAGACTGATACATTAATTTAACATAATGTTGAGTTAAAATTATAGAGTCGTTACACAATTATTTGCAATCTTGAAGTTTCTTAATTAAACTCTACACTACCAAAAGTAAATCTGCTTCTTTCATAATTAATGGGGCCACCCTTGAGATTAGAAGTTATGGATAGAGTTGCTCGTTTACAGTTCCGGACTAGTATTAAATCCTCACTAGTACCGTCCGTGCTTAATTTTTTTAATCATCATTTACTTTTAGTACCATCTGTGCTATTTTGTTTACTTTTGTAAGTAAAGATTAAAAATCAAGTCAACTAACTATTTAATATCCACAATGTATCCTTCATCAAGATTTCAAGCATGTGGCTTTTTACATGAAGAGTTTACGAAATGTTGGTTCTCCAGTCCGTGCTATTATAACTACATTAATTAAATATATTTAGTATATTTGTCAGACATAACTATAAAAAAAAAAAGACTTTACAAGATAACTAACATCAAAGAAGTTCCAGAAAAGATTTGAACTATTCGAAATTTTATAAATAAAAATACGGTAATTTTCTTTACTTGGTGTATTGATATGGCTACTGTTTACTGATACATTAAAGGTGCAGGTACAGTAGCACAAATTTGGATGTACCAGTAAATGAGCATTCATACTGGTCTTTAATTACTCCATATCTTTAATTACCGGTCCAATAAGACACGCAAGCCTCTCTTCGCTAGAATAAACGAAGATGTTAAATCGATTGTATTAAAATGCAGTTTATGCTGCTGCATATGCGTATGTGGTTGGATTATGTATAGAAAATTTTATGCGGTTCCGTATATTATTACCGCATATTATTAATGCATATTCGGACGCATATTGCATATTACCACATACTTATTTATATATACTCTATATAGAGTATGGCTAATTTGCTTCGGAAGCATTTCGACGAAGTACTTACGGAGGCATATCTTAGTATTGATGTTCAAACAACAAATTCAAACCGTTAGAGGTTCACTTTATATTAAAATATACTTGGAGACCAAATTTTATATATTTTTGGAATTTTTTACTATTATTAAGCTGATTTGAAAACCGTTGTTTTTATTAAATTTCTGCAACATTGAAAAAACAGCGGTTTTCAAACCAGCTTGGATTGAACAAATTCCAAAAATGTAAAATTTGGTCTCCAAGTACATTTTAATATAGATTGAACATCTAACAGTTTGAATTTGTTGTTTAAACATCAAATACTAAGATATGCTCCCGTAAGCACTTCGGTCGAAATGCTCCCGGAAGCAAATTAGCCATACTCTCTCTCTCTCTCTCTCTCTCTCTCTCTCTCTCTATATATATATATAATTTTCATTGTAAAATTTGCATATGCGATGGCCTTCCGCCATACTGCATGAAAACCGTATATAAGATAACAATTATATTGGTAAGTGCTTCCATCTTCATTTATTCATTAGAAAAAAATTATACTGAATTTTAAAGTAACAATTATAAGGGTTTGTATTCCACCAGATTTACAACTTTAGGTAAATTACCACACTTTTCATATTATTCAACAAAATGTCCATTTAAATAGTAATATAGATCTAGAGGAACTCCATAATCCTACACGAACAGGAAGGAAAAAATACTAACCGGAACTCCATCATCTGTAATTGTAAAGGAAATATAACTTGTAAGCAAATAAAAACCCTTTAATTCCAGCGACTATTTTGTGCCATGTTAGAAGATACCCAAATCCATTATAGTGTACCAAAAAAAACAAGCACATGTAAAATAAAAGTTAAATAGTACTATATATGCTCTCATGTAGAGTGGAAGTGGACCCTAATCTTTTTTTTGGTGATAAGGTGGAGAATTTCATGATTGCACATGCAAATCTGATAATTGATGAAGCAATTAATTCGTTTCTCAAAGTCATTCTTGCACACATGGGATAAATTTCAGCTTACATATAAGATATTATCTAATGATATAATAAACAGTTTAGGAAATAGGAATCATGTAAATACCAAAGGTTTAAATAGCGTTTATCGCGTCATAGCGTGACGGCCAAAAAAATGGCGCTATGGGCATATAGCACGCATCGCTATAGCGTGAAATAGCGCACTATAGCGGCGCTATATGACCATAGCATTATAGTTTTTTTGGTCCAAAAACGCTATAGCGCGCTATTTAGAACATTGGTAAATACCATGCATGTCCCAATTACATGATCCGTATTTTTCTTAATATATACCCGTTAGCTGTTTGGTAAATTCCTTCGACTAAAGTTTGCCCCGTCAGATATTTTTATATTTCTCTATTAAATCAATATTATTTTTTGATGTTATGTATATTGTAAGATGTAGAGAGAATAACAAAAAAAATTATCACCCGATTTTGTCATATTTGACATGTCTTATATCCTCTCTCTCACGACTTTGCAAGTCTCTGTAAGTTTTCAAAAAAAAAAAAAAAATCTCCAATCCTGACACAATGATTCTTGCACAACGAGAACTTCAATTCCTCATTACATATGCTCTTGATAGTCAATATACACTTTGGTTCAGATTTGATCTGAACTAACTTTATAAATATTTCACGCGTTCTCTCCAAAATAAAATCAAACATTTATTATTATTAAATGAGTGAGGCTACAATACTATGCATAGCGCATACTTAACACCTACTATGTATCAAAATATTTATTTTGGAAGTCTAAATAGTTGATCTGAATCGTTCAATATAACATCCATATAAAAATATACTTGTAGATCAAATTTTGTATATTTTTTTTAAAACTACTATTTTTTTAGGTAGGTAGAAAATCACTACTTTTGATTCTTTTTAATAGTCTACAATCTTTAAATCAAGTAATAATATTCTATTAATCTAAAAAAAAATAGTAAAAAAGTTTTAAAAAAATGTAAGAGTTTGTTTGCATGTACATTTTCACATAGAGATCATGTTAAACAATTTCGATCAACTGTTTAGATTTTGAGAATACATATATTAATCCGTAGTACGAACTAATCCGTGGCATGCATAATGCCATAGCCTCACTCTTATTAAATTCATAAAGTAGTTAAATTTATATTATTTCCGATAAATTTTAAAAACAAAAAAATCTCATAGTGGGGAAGATAAAATATTAGAATTCACCTTGAACTTTTTAACATCATGAGATATTGTACTCTACGAGGAAGATAAAATATCTACTTTAATAGACAATATCATTACTCTTCTATTCGAACTTTCGAAGGAAGCAAATGATCCCTTTGAGCTCAATACATATCCCTATAATTATGATCACTCCTCGCATTTACCCACCATCACTGTGTATC
The DNA here is from genome assembly GCA_025461045.1 of Carex parvula. Classification (NCBI taxonomy): domain Eukaryota; kingdom Viridiplantae; phylum Streptophyta; class Magnoliopsida; order Poales; family Cyperaceae; genus Carex; species Carex parvula. The sequence continues at coordinate 4,962 of JAJGRW010001434.1, forward strand.
TATGTTGCATGGATACGGGTACGGGTATCGTATAGATACGGATATGGTAATATGGTAATTTTCAAAAATTATGGATACAATAATCCTATTAAATATATTAATTTTTATTATTTTAATTATATTATATAAATTAAATATCAAAAATTCTAGTGGATGATACAATAACCCAATTATACATTAAATACCATAACTACTTTATTTTAACAACAAAAATGGATTGGTGTAGTGGTAAAGGAGCATGATGCCTCATTAAGGGAGCTAGGTTTGATTCTGTCTACCTAACGTATCCTGGCCATCGGTATCAGATACATGTCCGATACGGGTACGAAGTCCAATCCGAAATATCAGAGTAACATAGCTGTGTACATAGTCGGTAAATTATGATACTGATCTTTTTTATAGAGTTTATTTTTTTTTCTAGATTTACCCATCCAAATTATAAAGAGTGAGGATATGCATATTACATATGGTCCGCGTAGGGGATTTATATTTATGTTTTCAAAATTTTGATACGTGATTTGAATCGCTCAATATGATATCATATCATATGAAAATATATTTAGAGATCAAATTATACATTTTTTTATTATATATTTAGATATGTAAAAAATTACTACTTTCGAATAAGCCTAATTTTTAAATCAAGTGTTCTGTATATATTTAAAATGGTATAAAAATTCTGAAATATTTAAAATTTGATATCCGAGATCATATTAAGTAGTTTTGATCGACTGTTTGAATTTTATAAACAATAATATAGAACCATAGCAAAGATTGTTGTGTAATATACATGCATATGATCATATCATTCTAGCCTCAGTCAATTATAAATAACAAACATATTCATAATAACATTAATCACACAACATATAACAACAATTATAACAAATAAGTTTCCAACCAGCACAAGATATTTTCAAAATCAAAGATCTCATCCATTTTTAGGCTCTTCTTTCTCTTGCCCTACTTCAACATAATATAATTCCATAAATAAATGATCATGATGAAAATCTAAGTAACCAGTCATAGGCTATTTCAAAGAGTAAAGGATAACTTGTGTGCAATGAACTAGACCTCTAGCCATCTAACATCAAAAGATATAATTGTGATACCATTTCCTACAATTTTTGTAATACAAATATCAAAAGATATTTAAGATTTCATTACGAGGAGGATTCAAATGTCTTCATCGTGTTTCTAATTTTAAAATGTTAATAACTCAAAATTTTAATCATGAACGTCATAATAAAACCGTTAAATGTGATTTATATTATTTTCTCTATGTACTCATAAAAAATATCACATTATGATTTTGTTTTTATATGAATTAATAAGTTAAAAAACCAACGTCTATAAATTATCCACATTAGTACATTTTACAAGCTCTTGATGCCAACAAAAACAAAGTTGAAATGTCATAATTTTCTACACGTGCATAGATAAAATAAATGTAGATCATATCCAACGGTTTTATTTTGACTTTTAAGTTCTAAATTTTGACTTATTAAAAATTTTAAAAATAAAAACATGATGAAGACAAAAAAAAATGAAAGCATTTAAACCTCCTTTTTTATTATATATATCATTCCACAATCCATTAATATGCGGATCATAATATATTCACGAGTAATTTTTTAGGTAAAGCTCTATTCATGAAAGAGAGATCCTGCTTAAACCCCTAAATCCAAACAATGTCATCTGGACCAAAAGTGTCTTAGAAGAATTAGATTCAAAACTACTTGCTTAATTCCATGCATCAATATTAAATGGAATTTATATATAAAGTCAAATTTCATAATATCTGTTGACTGTTCACTACTAATTCCTGCCCCGGCCATACATGTGGTATGAAACTATTATGTCAGAACTGTCTCAAATGTTTATAAATAATTTGTAACATGATCTGTTTTACACAAAGTGGATCGTTGTCAGTAACACCATTAATTTCTAAAAAAATAATAATAATTTTTTTTTCTACCATTAGTTGTTGCATAAAAATACTTTAATTGCATTTCAATCCCCCTCTGTTAATTATTTCTAACGAGCTCTTTTGTTGTCAAATATACCTCCTCTGTAGGGGTGGCAAAAAAAAGCTCGTGGCTCGCTTAAGCTCGATCCGGAAACAAGCAATCACGAGCCTTTTTTTTTTTTTAAAATCGAATTATAATGTTGAATCACTTGTTTTGAAAACGAACAAATCACAAATTAAATCTAACTTGGCTCAGTTCAGCTCGTTGCCAGCCCTACTTCTCTGTATACATCCTATCTAAATCTCTAAAACTTCATGAATTAATTAATTATAACTTATATAACTCATCTAACGCCCTTTTTTTGTTCTCTCCTATAAAAATTCTTTCTTTTTAAAACTAATTTCCATTAATCGTAAAGAAATATTTTATATCTACTTTTTTCACACAATTTTAATGTCCGTAAGCATGAAATTCGATATAACTTTTTCGTCATGAATATTTTTTTTTTAAATACGGGGTAGAAAAAGAAAACAATTTGGTAATATAGAAAAACTGCGAAAGGGAAGGAGCAAAGAGCAAAATCATGGGAGCCTCCATTTCGTTTCTAATGTCGGCAATGCGGCAAACCGCAAACATCGTATTATCTTTTGTTGCGATCCCATGAACATGGATCCTCGGTTTTGGTAAGAACCGAGGTATTAAATTGTGGCGGTCACATTCCTGATTAGCGATTACTGCGGTTTAATTTTCTAGGTGTGCTGCTCCAGGAGCAGCGACTTTTTTATATGTGAAACTGGAAAAATAGATGCCTACTCTTACATAGATGCCCTCCTCTTATTTCAAAATAGGGCTTTCCCACTGAAATTCTTTTCATACGTACTTTTTTACTTTGAATAAAAGATCTCTCCATCCTCTCAACTTTTTAAGACTTGCAATAGAAAAATAATTTTAAACTTAATATTTTGATAATCACTTTCAAATGTAATCAATAAATAACTATAATCAACATTATCATATTGTTCTTTTTGAAAAAAAAAAATCTCACAAAAATTTGGGAGTTCCCTCGGAACAAAATAAGACTGTTCAAATTCCAACAACAAACAATGAAGGAGATAACCAGTTCAAAAATTCAATACATGATAGTTGATTTTAACTGTAAATTTCATACTAACACTATTTGCTTTTGGATATTCAGTACTTCAAATATTTGTGATGTTATAATATATAAAATTTATGTTTTTCCATTTGAAGATAAAAAAATATACTTATTTTCCAGAAAGCTTTCACAACAACTTTACAACACATAACTGTCTGCAACATACTCCCACAATTAATTTTATACGTCGTGGTTAGAATTAGATATATGACATTTGTTTTTGTCACGAGAAAAAAAATTGTGAAAATGCAGAAATATTTTTATTATATGTTGATGAATGACTTCGTAATGCAATTAATCCGTAAAATTTATCATTTTAACGAACAATAAGAGGGATGTTTTTCTTTCAGAAAATATTTAAAAAATATATATAATGACTAGAAGAGTGACATATATGAAGAACCATTCAAATTTGGAGTTCTGATCGTTATGTTCTAACTTCTCATATTAAATCAAATCATACATTTAAATTGACATAAATTTGAAAGTTGCCACGCTTCTTATTAATCATCTCTATAAATTTCGAGAAGATCTGAATTCTTCAACTGATTTAAATTTAGACAACCTCATCCCTCAGAAAAATACTCACACTTTCAAATTCTCTCAAGTTTCAAGGGTAAAATTGAAAAATGTTTTATTTATTATTCAAGAAATAGATAGAATCAAATCCCATGGGACCCAGACGACCACACTCCTTTTTATTAATAATAAAAGGAGAACACTCTCTACAGTTCTACTTCGTCAAAACTTCAAGTCTACGTATTCTCCTCCTCCTCCGTCTCGCCTCCTCGCTACTCCCAACACCTCCTTGCATCTTTCCCTGTAGCCCCCTCCAAAAACTTCAAATTACCCTCTGGTCTCTTGTAAATATCATCGATTTAGGTACGCATGGAGAAGTACGAGCTATTGAAGGACATCGGCTCGGGAAACTTCGGTGTTGCGAGGCTAATGCGCAACAAGGAGACTAAAGAGCTCGTTGCGATGAAGTATATTCCCAGGGGCCAGAAGGTAATTAATTTTCTTCAATTTTTCTCACATATTTCCTTTTATTATTATGTTGCTTGCAATGATTTTATTGATAATCTCTTTTTTCTCTCTCTCTCTCTCTCTCTCGGCGCAGATAGATGAAAACGTGGCAAGAGAGATCATAAATCACCGTTCATTAAAGCATCCAAATATAATCCGCTTTAAAGAGGTTACTATTTAAAAGTTCAATTTGTACCATACATTTATCACTTTGAAAGTTTAAACTTTAATTAAAAAGCATAATTATTCGTTGTTCAATTATTATTTTTTTAATTCTAGGTAGTGCTAACACCGACACATCTAGCAATCGCAATGGAGTATGCGGCCGGTGGTGAGCTGTTCGATCGAATATGCACCGCCGGAAGATTTAGCGAAGACGAGGTTTTGATCATCATTTTTTTTGTTGAACTTTTTTTTTTATATATTTTATTTTTCCTGAATTACGGTATCTTATGAAAATTTATTGTTTCTATCCAGTCTAGGTATTTCTTTCAGCAGTTGATTTGTGGTGTCAGCTACTGTCATTTCATGGTAATTAAAACTGAAATTAATTAAAACAACAAATGTATTGCTATAAAAAATTGATTACAGAAATATAATAAGTATCTGGGCTTCTCAGAAAATTTGCCACAGAGATTTAAAGCTTGAGAACACGCTGTTGGACGGAAGCCCAGCGCCACACCTCAAGATATGCGACTTCGGCTACTCAAAGGTTAGTTATTTTTTTTAACTATAACTTCATAATCTCGTGTAATTATTTAAATAGGTAATGCGTATCAAATGGTGCATGCACCTTGCTTGATTTTGTTTTTTTTTTTTTTTCTGTTGTCTTTTTTATAATAGTCGTCGCTTCTACACTCCAAGCCGAAATCAACGGTGGGTACGCCCGCATATATCGCGCCGGAGGTACTATCTCGACGCGAGTACGATGGCAAGGTTAGTTTCGTAATTTGACCATGCTCCAGCTCCTGTACTCTAACTCTAGTGTCCTTTGCACTTCTTAGTTTCTTCTCACTTCGCGTGCGCGTTCGGATCTGTTTGTGGGGTCCGATCGAGTTTTTTTTTTTTTGCTTGAGGGTTCCGATTGAGTTGATTGCCGGGCCCGTTAAATCTTGTATCGTTGGGCTTTGGCTGTTCACACGTGTGGTGCTCTTTAAGTTGGAAATTTTGTAGAGTGTTTCGTTTTAAAAAAATATAGAAAGATCTGACTCAATGAGTTAGATTTAAATTTATGAATCGGTCTCAATGGTTCAGATCTATCAATATATATATATAGAGATTGGCTAATATTAAAACGTTTATTCTTAGGCCACGGAACAAACGTTTCGGTTTTTACATTTTCAAAATTCAAATAGTCGATCCAAACCATTCAATATTCAATCTGTATTAAAATGTGTTTGGAGACCAAATTTTACATATTTTAGAATTTTTTTACTATTTATTAAGTTAATTTTAAAATCACTGATTTCAATGATCTAGAAATTTTTCACTGTTTATTAAAATCAGTAATTTTAAAAGAGCTTAATAAATAGTAAAAAAATTCAAAAAAATGTAAAATTTTGTCTCCAAGTACATTATAATATAGAGATCATATCTAACAGGTTTGGATCGACTGTTTACACTTTGAAAATCAGAAACCAATTGGTTGCACCACCGCTCCGGAATAAACGTTTTGATTTTAACTAACCTCTCTATATATATATTGATGGATCTGGATCATTGAGACCGATCTATAAATTTAGATCTGACTCAATGAATCAGGTATTTCTATATTTGTTAAAAACGAGACACTCTTTCTATTTCGTACATCTGTATTAATAATTTCTATAAATAAAAAATTTCCCTTTAAGTTTGCACCAAGAACACGTGGAAGTTCGAGAGGTTTCAGGTTGGTGGGTTCCACATATAGATGGCGTAATGCTGTACTACACTTGGATTGCCACGTCATCCGATGGTCCTAAATTGAGACCTTTTTGACCAGGGATTTGGGTTGGTGCCTGGTGGCAAATGAAAAAAATGTATACTTAAAAAAGAAAAAGAAAATCTATTGATAGGTTTTCTACAAACATGGTTTTTTTTACCCCTCTTGAAGTTAGTCCGATTTAGACCCAAAAATGCCAACAATTGATTTAGTTCGCCACCTTTAAACTTTTTTTTGGGTTTAATCAATGCATAAGACTATTGCATATGCATTTGATTAAGTTGATTTAATTTGGTTCAACTAGGTCCGATGAATATTTGTAATTTCCAATTAGTCGCATGTGCATGCTGACTTAGTCTTGTGCAAAGAAGGGGAGATTGTTAAGGTCTATTGAATCATATACTGAAATTCCATGGGCTTATTTATTAATCGATATAAACTCGGATCAATTTACAATGTTAAGGGGATGATGAAGTCAGAAAAAAAAATGAAGAAAAAGTTTGACAACGTAAATGAACCAAGTGCAATAATTTTAGCAAAAATATGATTTTTCTCTGATTTTTATGCAAGGGTAGTGTCTGTTATCTTTAGAAAGGGTTCACATCTATTGGAATGATTTTATTTTCTGGCTAATTAATTTTGAAAATATGATATGATGCCACAAGTATCATAACCAAAAACTCCTGGATTCTTCTTCTCTGTTTTCTTTTTTGTAAGAACATAGTAGGGAAAATCTCATCAATTTACGCAAGTAAAGATCATTTGAACCAAAAAGTTATATAAAAAATGCAATATATAAATTTGATGATAATGCCTAGACTATTAGTAAATCATACTACCTTCATTTTTTTTCCTCTTGTTTGCATGTTGGTAGAGTACACAGGAAAATCGTTAACACCCTAATTCAAAATATTTTTGTTTTGTTTTGTTTTTATATAGATATGTAGATGCAGTGTAAAATGCTGTGTGCAGGTCTAAAAATTAGCTTTGAAGTAATTGCAAGCTGTTGGTACCTCCATACCACTTGTTCCAAAAAAATAAAGTTGCTGTTTTGCTTTACATAGAATAACCAAAAATTATATTATAAAATTTTCAATTAATAAAACAAGTGTTTGGGAGATATTGAAGGGCTCTAATTGAATTTTCAAAAGCACAAAATGATTGTGGGGGTAGAAATTGAGTCGTGGGGAACTTGAAGGTTAGCTGTGTTTCCATTTGTAAGTGTCATTTTCAAACTGTCTTTATCAAATATGAAAGTTTCATTCTTCTGGAATGCATGAATCTACCTTGTATTTTCTATTGTCTGCGTTATTAGCACACATTGATTTTTTCTTTCCTTGTTACTTTATTTGTGACCTCATGCATGATATGTTATCGTACATAAATAGATGGCAGATGTGTGGTCATGTGGTGTAACCCTTTACGTGATGCTTGTCGGAGCATATCCATTTGAGGATCCAGAGACCGAGGAATTTCAGGAAGACAATCGGGGTACGTACATAATGCATCTGACATTATTATTCTTTTTCTTTTCACTCTTTTTGTATGTTGATCGGGTATGATTTCATAATTGTCTTATAATTTCCAAATCTTATTGCAGTATATATATTTCATTTACAGAGGATAATGTCAGTTCAGTATGCAATTCCTGAGTATGTCCACATTTCGCAAGATTGCCGGCAACTCCTTGGTCAAAATTGTTTCAAAACCAGCAAAGGTACTGCATCATTTAATTAAACCTTTATCATCAATAATACCTCGACGGTCCTGTTGTAAAATTTTTGGTGCTACTTTTGTTTTTCTCGTTTGACAGCGAATAACAATAAGAGAAATACGAAATCATCCTTGGTTTCTGAGAACCTTCACAGAGAACTAACCGAGCCGGCACAAGCAGTGTACTACAAGCAAGACATTGGGGTGCCAACCTACTCGCTTCAAAGTGTAGAGGAAATCATGAAGATTGTTGAGGAAGCAAAAGAGGTGCCGCATTTGCATGCTAGTGGAGAAGGGGAAGAGGAAGAAAATCAACAAGGGAATAGGGAGGAAGAAGAGGAAGAAGTAGAAGAGGATGAGTATGCTAAGACAGTTAGAGAGGTGCATGCTAGTGGAGAGTATCCAATTATGTGATTTGTCTTGAAGGAAAGGTGTTTTGAGAATTAATTAGATTAGTGATCTTCTGGATGAAAATTACAAGTTGGGTGCCTTTT
>JAJGRW010001435.1:0-23490 GCA_025461045.1 Carex parvula
CTTCTAATTTATTCCCTACTCCCTATTTTTAACTAAATAGATTATATTAACCCGCTCCTACTTGGTCAATTGAAGCCAAAAGTTAGGATCACAACATATGATAGAGAGAATAGAATATAATATAAAGATGCTTCATCAACAGCTGGACAGATCGAGAGGAGATTGGGGGAAGGTAAATTAATCACTGATTGGACACCACAAAGCTGACTTTATAAGGTCTAAAGATGTTAAACCGCAATTTTCGGAGGACGCAAGTGCAAACCAAAACAGTGACGATGATGATCAAGCAAACTACTATATCTTCCGGCCAACGGCTGATCTAAGAAGGGGCATGGGTAGACACGTGTTTACTTCTGAATTCAAATTTTTTTAGATCCAGTGATATTCTATATTTGTGTCTATTTTTGGATAGAAATAATATCTACTCCTGAATTTAATTTACAGTCCAAATCAGTTCAGTCTGATTCGTGTAAAAGAAAGAAAAAAAAAAAAGATGCGGTCCAATTTGCTACTCCAATGAGAAGAATTGTTGATTTGCCAACAGAAAAAAGAGATCGATTCGCTACTCCACCTAATACGTACCATGCCGTGACTTAGATCACATGTCGTGTCGTGACCAAGTCAGATTTATATGTGTCGTGTCATTCTATAACCAAATTTGGAAGCATGGTCATGACACGTGAATGGTCACAAGTCACAACACACTAGTCACACTATGACCAAGGCACGTCGTGACCACACTTGACGTGTTCAAACGTGACCGGTCACATTTGGTTACGTTTAACTATTTTTTATAATTTAGATTAATTTATTCAAGATTCACCATTCGATCAAAATCAAATAGTCCTAATTACACGTGACTCACGTGACCATGTATTGTGCCGTGACCAAAACCTTCGCGTGATCGTGTGCCATGTCGTGCCAAATCTTCGAAAAACAGTCACGTCACGTGAATGGACACGACACGAAACACACGACCCACGGCATGTGACCAGCACACGTGTCGTGTCGTACCATGACGTATCCGGTCGTACTGTGATTTTTTAGATCCCTATCTGCTATTCTGCTCTGATTCGTCAGGAGAAAAAAATGGTACTCATTTTATGTCTACCCAAATTATTGTAAGCAAAAATTATATAAAGCCGTGTATATTTTCCAGCCTATACCAACATTAAAAAAAAATTAAAAAAATTAAAGGGACGTATATATTTCTCACAGGTATACTCGAGAAGCGGGGATGTCTAACGAGAGTCGCCTGGAGACCTTCGATGACGGCATCGACATTATTAATTGGCGTGCCAAGTCCAAAGATAGAAATTATATGACAATTGAAGCTTGGGTCATGAAATAGCTGCCCGGCCGGGCTCACCGGCTCGCCTTCCCATTTTGTTGCGCCCGTGGCGGTTTCCTCCTCTGCGGTTGTTTTGGTGTTTATCTTCCGCAGTCGTTTTCTCATGTGCAGGTCGTCAGGGGAACCCGCCATGAAAGGAGAGTTCTGAAAATTGTCTTGCGGGGATCTAGTTTGTATTATTTGTTGTTTTTTTTTTTCCAACAGAGAGTCTATTGGTGTTGACAAATGGGTGGGGGTTGAACTTTGGAGGAAGAGAAAGATATCGCTACAAAAGAACCGACGACTGGAAGAGATGAGTGGTGAACAGTATAATTATAATTATAATGAGAACGGAGTAGGTCTGATGCCCATCGGACCTACTTTTAGGTTCAACGCCACACTGAAGTATAAGATTTGTGCGCACGAAAATTGAAACATACACGCACGGGATATAAAGCATTTCGCACGAATCTAAAAGCAAATCGATGGTGATTAAACCCATCGAACCGAGGTAGGTCCGATGCCCATCGGACCTACTCTCAAGTCAATTATAATATGCTGATTGTGGTCACCGCCAACCTTTAAAATATATATATGCTGATTGTGTGTATTAATTATCCTCAAAAAAAAAAATACTGATTTGTGCTTGGCGACTTTATACTTTATGGGTACGTTTGGTTGTAAAATAAGAATAGCTGAAATAGTCAAATTAAGAATAGCTATTGTTTGTTTTATTATATTAGTCAAATCTCAAAACTCTTAGAAATAATCTATTCTAATAAGACAAAAAGTTTGAATTCACTATTCTAGCTATTCTAATCCAATCAAATACTGAATAGGCTATTCCAAATAGTCTAACTCTAAAAATAGCATATTCTCAATCCAACCAAACATACCCTATAGGAGCGAGGAGCGCCTGTTTGAAGACAGAAGTGCTCTTCTAGTGCCAATGTGCCTGTTTAGCTGAGTAGGATTAAGTTTTTTTAATGCTCCTTAAGTTCTTAATCCGTGTTAATATGTCCGAACAACTGCTCCTTAAGCAGGATCAAGATGCCTTCCTTAGCACAAATCCCTTCCTTAAGAATTCTGCCTCTTTTAGATCTCCTCAGGAGCCAAAAAAGTGTTTTTTCTGGACAATTATGCTCCCAACGAGAGACCCTCCTTTGTGCTCCACAAACTCCAAATAGAAGGGTAGTGAAAACAAGGGGATTGAAGGAGTAAGATAGGGAGCTACCCTCCAAATCGGAGATTAGATATTGGAGGGGAACTATTTAGTTGTGTGTCTTGGTTCCTCTTCTCTTCTGTTCTCTTTTCTTGGCTTCCTTTCAAAATTTTAGTTTGCAGAGCAAGTAAATATCCTTTGGACAATCCGGTCACCTCTTCTCTCCCCTCCCCTCTTCTGGAGCACACACCTCTTACATTTATTTATTATTTTCCAAGGCACGGGATATAAAAGAACTTGTTCTCTCCGTCGGAGATTGACAGTTGTCTGACCAACAACTTCCAAATCCGACGCCTCACGGCTGTTCTCCTCGAGACGCTCTTTCTATTGACATCCCATTTATTCATAGGTATTTTTTCTTTCGTTTGATAGTTTTTTTTATTTGATTTTCTCAAAATGTAAGTCATACTTGATATGATTTTCAATTTTGCATTTTCTCAAACGACACTTAAGAAATTTTACTTTTTTTCTACTAAGAAATTTCACTTTTTTCATTCTTTTGTTTTGACCTACAAGTACGGAATTTTTCTGAAAGAGAGTTTGGGCATAAATAAGCCGAAATTTTTATTTATAGGAAAATGAAAAAAAATTAAAAATAGAAAATGTTGTGTGGGAAATTAAAAAAATAGAAAGGCAGAAAGGAGTCATGACGTCCTACAGCAAACCAGGAAAAAAAACAAAAAAAATAAAAAATACTCATGGAACACCATGACCCATCCAAACTGGGTATATGAGAAATATTGCAAACTTAAAGGAATGTTTTTCTTTCTCTCTTTCTGTTTTTGGCACAAGAAGAGAAACATTACAAACCGTGGGTATGGATGGGTCATGGCAGCCCATTTTTTTTTTTTTTTTCCGGTTTGGATGGGTCATGGCGTCCCATGAGTAATTTTTTATTTTTTTTCCTAGTTTGAGATGTCATATGACATTCGGTAGGGACGCCATGAGTCCTAGCTTCATTTCCATTTTTGAAATTTTTCATATGGCATTTCTTATTTTTAATTTTTTTTTCCATTTTCCTATAAATAAAAATTTCGGATAAATAAAGGTTCGACTAAGAAATTTTTCTACTTGAGAGCTCTGTGTAAATAGATGGGTACAAAGTACAAACCACTATGTATTTTCTTGAGTAATTTTTATTATATATCTCGAGATGCAATTTTATTATATACTGGAAAATTGGAATTGATTGGTAATTAAATGCTTGATTGCACCCGAAGAGCACTCAATTTGGTTAATTGAATGCTTAATTGCACAATTGAGTTTCTGTTAGATAAAATCTATGTTGGATATTTGGAAGTAATTGCCCATATAAGTGAATGCATGTGTTGGATATTTGAAGTAATTTTTTGTCTCCGGCTTAATTGTACCGGTCAGAATCAATACCGTACCAATAAGAGTATGGTACAGTTTTACTCCAATTTGCAATATATTTAGCATGTGCCGAAACAAGTTTGATTTTCTATGCAATTGAACTCGAACTGTACAGCTGACTTATAATTGAACTTGAACAAGCTGTCTCAATTTACCTTGAAAACATAATTAATTATTTGGCAAACAAAAAATAACGATTTCTGTGATGATGAACCCATTTTCAGAAGGTACACAATGCTGGTATATGTGAAATCTTATGCAATAATCAATACTGGGCTACACAGATGGTTTCTATTCCTAATATGCAATGTCAACCCTGACTTTTATTATATAGTTCACTTTATTCATGACAGTAGGCTCAAAGAATAGTGAAATCAAGTTCACTTCTATGTATCATTGCCTTGTCTGTACTGACAAGCAGGATGTAATGCATATATGCACAGGGCCCTCATTATTTATATTCTTTTATTTTAGCAAAGAAAATGGTGATTTTTGTAGAAGGTCATAGGAAGTTGGTGAGTTTAATAACTCGGTCATGTTCAAAGATCATGCTACACATATCCTCTCTTCATAATTTACTATAAGGTCCTTAGTTTTTTTGTCATTTTTAAAAATCTGTCTATTGGATTTATTAAATGATATGCCCGTTATGGGAAATCTGAATCCAAAACCAGACCCTTTATGAAGAGGTGCAGACTCTTCATGAAGAGGTGTGTTAGTATTATATATACTAGATCCTGTCCATATGTCTCTCTAACATATATCATAACAGAATAGTGACTGAAAAGAAAGAGAGAAAAACGAACCAAGAATCTCTGTTAACACTTGAAGGTCTTAGGTCGTGGAAAACGCAGGGCTTCCGACTTCGGCTTGTGACTCCTTGCAGAACCAGTGATACTGCTACGCTCACAAGATCCGCTTCCGCACGAATATTAACGGAGTAATTTGTAAGTTCTATCCGTTAATTAACATTGGTATCAGAGCCCAATAGTGGCATGTATTCTGGTTTTAATAATCACGAAATTTTCCAAATATTTTTTTGCTTAAATTTAATATTTTCAAAAAAAGAAGAATCTGTTTATACCAGTGTTGTAAATAACGGTATTCGGTCGTCGGACGGATAGGGTACCGATAAGTGATTAATCGGTATGCGGCCGACTAATCGGAATTATGCGGACAATTTAACGTTTTTATTAAATTTATGTATATATATCATAATTTATTAAAAATAATTTATTTAACTCATTAAACTTATCAAATAAACTTAATTTAACTTAGTTTTATTATTATAACATGACACTATGCTTATTTATTCTTAACACATAAGCATTTTACATGTTAAGTAACACATTTATTTAATGAAAAAATAAAATTGAGAATTAAGCATTTTCAAATACTAATAACATATTATTTGAAAGAAATTAAACATTCCAACATAAAATCATTAAAATTAGTTTATGATAACAACTTATTACATAAATGAACACGTCGTACTAATCGAAAAAATTACATCAGTAAGTAAGAAAAATATATAGTATATAAATAATAGAAGAATTAATCAATTTCAAAGTAAGTAAGAAGAAAAAATATCTATAAAAAATATTGAATTTATATCCAAGCATAAATAAAACTACAATATAAGATTTATAAACCTTATTGTCACACACTATCACAAAAAAAAAAATGTGAAAATAAATATTCACTGGAATAAACGGGAATAAACGGGAATAAAACGGGAATAAACGGGAATAAACGGGAATAACCGGGAAAAAACGGCCGATTAATCGGAAAAAACGGCCGATTAATCGGAAAATCAGCCGATTAATCGTTTTCATCCGCTAACATGCCTCCGTTAAGAGTGTTCGTGACGGTTAGGCCGCCGTTTCCGATTAATCGGCCGTTTAATCGGCCGACTAGACCGTTTTTTACAACACTGGTTTATACATGAGAATAATTTTTTTTTGAAAAACTAATTTCTTGTATTCTTGTATTTTAATACATACTACGGAATTATTTTCAAAAAAAATTAAATTCATGAATCAGAAATGTTTAATTCGAAACAAAGAATTTGGAAGCAATTTGTTTTTTTTCAATTGTATGGAAATTTCAAAATTTAATTTGGAAAATTTATTTTGTTATTGTAAATCTGATAAACCTAAATACGGATTTTTTTATTAGATTTAATTTAATTAAGTTTACAATTCACTGTTTTGAAGATTTTTTAAATGCATCTTTTGGAGATGCGAAACAAATCTTGAAATACATTTTGGAGATGCGAAACAGTGAAAGCAGAAGTATTTTTGGGGAGATTTCTTATCCATCATCTTTAATTCTTTTGGATCTTGTACAATTGGGTTGGACAGTTTTTTGGTCCAAATGAATGACAACCATCCGATTAACCTTTTTTTTACAGAATTTTCGGAACACACTGAATTTAGTTTTTTTCCAAATAGACGGTTGGTACTTGGTGTGGACGGTTTCTATACTTCCAGATTGTACGAAATCCATATTTACTTTCTAAAGTTAGAAAATGGATGGATCCATTATAGTGGGAAATGGAGAGATCACACTCAAATTTTTTCTCCCCAACTCAAATTTATTTTTGTAGCCCCTGGGGTTTGAACCCATATCATGGGGAATAAGAGACAAAACCTTTTCCACTATACCACAATGAATTTGATACTATTATGTTGATTCTATATATTATATACACTATAAAACAGTATAATTTCCAGTACAGATTTTTAATCCAAATTTTTTTTGGTACGAATTTCCATTATATTTTATTTGCTACTTTATTTGCAGTATACTTTATTTGCTACTGTATTAATTCAGTACCGAAATTTTTTTTTGTTAAAATTTTTTTTGTTTGTTAAAATTTTTTTTTGTTAAAATTATACATTAAATGTATAATTTTCAATGGGAGTTTTTGCACAGTGCAATAATTAATGGTAATAAAATTTATAGAATTTAAAGATGATTGTGAAACTTAGTGATCTTTCGATTTTAATCTATAAGTATTATTATTATTAAATTATTTCACAGTTGTTGCAAAACTGGAAGTGTTATGCTAGGTATTAAATAATTTCTATTAAGCCATCAGAATTGTGATATGTCCTAACTTAGTTTAATTGTAATTTCTTAGTGAAATGGCATCTGCATCTAGGAATATTGTAGCAGAACTGAATAAGGGTGAAAAACTGAATGGCGGTAATTATGAGATTTGGGCCATGAAAATTCAGTATGTCCTGGAAGAACAAGAGGTTCTTACGGTCTTGGATCATATCCTAACCGAACCAGAAAAAGGTACAACTGAAAAGCACATTACTGACAGTGCTGCATATGAGTCCTGGAAAAAGAAGAACTCCATTGCTCGCATTACGTTGCTGAGCAGTATGGACAATGATGTGATGCGTGAGTTTAGGCAATATGAGATTGCCAAAGAGATGTGGCTTGCTTTAAAGCAGAAGTTCGGTGGAACTTCTGTTACAAAACTGAGACAACTCACCATCAAGTTTGACACTTACAAGAAGCGTCCTAATCATAACATGCCCCAACATCTCAGGGAGATGTCAAATATGATTAGTGAGTTGAAGGACGCTGGCCATGTTTTGACTGATGAACAACAACTTCAAGCAGTGATTCGTTCACTTCCTTATACATGGGAACACATGAAGGTGAATCTGACCCACAACGAGAATATTACAACTCTCAACGATGCAACAAGGCATCTGGAACTTGAGGAAGATCGTATTGAGGCATCAAAGCCTCAAGAAAATGAAACTGCTGTGCATTTGGCTGGTTCAAGCTCTCATGGAGGGCAAGGCCAGAAGCGTAAGTCAAATTATGGTCACAAGGGCAAGGACAAACAAGAAAAAAAACATAAGGGGCAGGATCGTGGCAAGGGAAAGGCTTCTCAGAACAATTTTAAGAAGCATAATAAAGCCAAAATCAAGTGTTTCAATTGTGGCAATAAGGGTCACTATGCTCGTGAATGCAAAGAGCCCCGCAAGGTACAAATTACAGAAAAACCTTCACATTTTTCATATGTTTCCAGTTCTGTTTTTATTGCTGATTCTCATCCTTTGTGGACTGTAGACTCAGGGGCAACAGACCATGTAGCCAAAGATCGTGACTTGTTTGTGGATTTTCATCGAATTCCGCAAGGTTCAAAATGGCTTTATGTAGGAAACAACTCTCGTGTACCGGTCAAGGGTATAGGCACATGCAAGTTGGATATGCGTGATGGTCGAACCCTCCTCTTACATGATGTTCTCTTTGCACCTGACATTCGATGAAATCTTGTATCTGTAGTTGTTCTTCTTAGATTTGGATTTACTTTGAACATGTGTGGCACTAGTATTAAGTTGTATCTGGATGATGTGTGTTATGATTATGGATATGTATCGAATGGTTTTATTATTCTGGATGTTATTAATATAATGACTTATTCTAATATCCATTTTTCTTTAATTACATCATATGCTGATGAAAATGTTGATGTGAATGTATGGCATATGAGATTAGGCCATATTGGACAGCAACGAATGGATAGATTAGCCAAGGAAGGCATGTTAGGCCAGATTGAAAGGGTTATTCTACCAGCATGTGAAAATTGTTTAAAAGAAAAAATGGCTAGAAAACCATTTGGAACAGGAACCAGATATGAATTTCCATTGCAATTAATTCATTCTGACATTTGTGGACCAATGAATGTGAGGGCACGACATGGAGGTAGATACTTTATCACCTTCATTGACGATTATACGCGGTACAGTCACGTCTATTTGATCTCTCATAAATCTGATGCTCTTGCATGTTTCAAGAAATTTATGACCTTGGTTGAAAATCAATTAGACAGAAAGGTTAAGGCCTTACGAACGGATCACGGTCGCGAATATTTGTCTGATGAGTTCAAACAAATGTGCGAAGAAAAAGGAATACTTAGGCAACTAACCATACCATATACTCCACAGCATAACGGAGTGGCTGAAAGGAGAAATCGGACTCTTTTGGAAATGGTTAGGTCAATGATGGCCCAAGCAAATCTGCCTATCAATTTTTGAGGTGATGCATTATTGACTGCTGCCTATATTCTAAATCGAGTACCCTCTAAATCTGTTTCTTCAACTCCTTACAAACTTTGGAATAATAGAAAATCAGATCTTAGTAATCTGAGACCTTGGGGATGTACAGTCTTTGTTCATGATTCGTCTTATCAACATGGTAAATTGGGTCCACGAGGTAAAAAGAGTATATTTATACGATACTCTGAACATTCCAAAGGTTATGTGTTCATTGGTGAACAATCGAGTGGGAGTGTAACAGAATTTGAGTCCCGAGATGTCATTTTCTTGGAAAATGAATTTCCAAGAAAGGGTGAGATAGGTCAGGAATTTTCTCTATATGAAGAAGAGGAGCAAGATGATTTGATTGTAGCAAATCGTTTGGTGCATATTCCTGAACCTCCAACAGTATCTCATCCAAGTGGGAGCAAGTCAGTAGATGATGCTGAGCCAAGTTCAGCACAATCACAAATTAGGCATAGCAATCGTGCTAGAGTTCCTAAACGTCATTTTCCAATCGAAAATGAATCTTACATGATTGTCATGCAAGATGAAGAAGAGCCAAGAAATATTCGAGAGGCTCTCACTTGTCCTGCTAAAGAGAAATGGATGAAAGCAATGGAAGAAGAAATGGAGTCAATGAGATCAAATAATGTTTGGGAATTAGTTGATCTCCCTGAAGGACGCAAGGCAATTGGGAACAAATGGGTTCTCAAGATTAAACGTCTAGCTGACGGCTCGATTGAGAGGTATAAGGCACGTCTTGTTGCTAAGGGGTATACACAACAAGAGGGGATAAACTATGAAGAGATTTTCTCTCCTGTTGTAAGATTTACTTCTATACGATTGATATTGTTGCCAGTTTAGATTTGGAATTGCATCAAATGGATGTTAAAACTGCGTTTCTAAATGGCAATCTGGAAGAAGAGATATATATGGAACAACCTGTCAGTTTTGTTGCTGAAGGTCAAGAGCACAAAGTGTGCAAATTGTTGAGATCTATTTATGGTCTCAAACAATCTTCCAGACAGTGGTACATTCGGTTCATCAAGCAATCATATCATTTGATTTCGAAATGATTGATGAAGACCATTGTATGTATGTCAAAAGATCCAAAGAAAAATTTGTGATTCTATCACTTTATGTGGATGACATACTGTTGACTAGTAATAATAAAGAGTATGTGAAAATCATTAAAGAATGGTTATCCTCCAATTTTGATATGAAGGATATGGGTGAAGCAGCATACATTCTTGGAGTGAAGATTGAAAGAGATCGTTCCAAGAAGATGTTAGCTCTATCGCAAAAGCATTACATCAAGAAAGTACTTAAAAAATTTCATATGCAAGACTGTAAACCCATTGATACTCCGATAGCAAAAGGCGAAGGTCTTAGTTTAAGAATGTGTCCAAAGACTCCAGATGAAAAAGCACAAATGGAAAAAGTTCCTTACTCAAGTGCTGTTGGCAGCCTCATGTATGCTATGATGTGTACTAGGCCGGATATCAGTTTCGCCGTTGGGATGGTGAGTAGATATCAAGCAAATTCAGGACAGTCCCATTGGAAAGCAGTAAAAAGAATACTTAGATATCTGAAAGGTACTGCAAATTATTCATTGTATTTTCAAGGAGAAAATCTGCAACTCATGGGTTACGCAGATGCTGATTGGGGAGGAGATTTAGATGAAAGAAAATCTACCTCAGGCTATGTTTTCTTACTTAGTAATGGAGCTATCTCTTGGAGTAGTAATAAACAGAGTTGCATATCCTTATCCACAATGGAAGCTGAATTTGTAGCATTTTCAGCAGCAGTACAAGAAGCAGTTTGGCTTAAAAGATTTTTGAATCACTTGGGTTTCGATGAGAATGAAACTAACTCAGTGTTGGTATATAGCGATAGCCAAGCAACAATCGCTTATACAAAAGATCCCAAGTATCACTCAAAGACCAAACACATTGATACTAAGTATAACTTCGTTAGAGACATGGTGGCGAAAAAGCAAGTTTGCATGCAGTACATATCTACACACAAAATGGTGGCAGATCCTTTTACAAAGGCAATACCTAGAGATGTGTTTATTTGCCATGTTAAGTCTCTAGGGTTACGTAGATTGTAATTATATTTTTGGTTGAACAATATATTATGTATATTTGTATTTGTGGGATAAATGCAATGAATGCTATTTTCTTATTCATTTATGTTATAATTGTTACAAATTATTTAATATCAATATATTTAGCATAACACATAAGATATAAAATGAAAGGTATGTCAGACAGTTGATTGGCCTTCTCACACAGGCAATCACTTCTATGTCTTAGTAGGACATAGAAATGAGATTGATTTTAAGCTAGACATGATACAAAATGTGAGAGCAAGTGCTTAAAATATATATCGCCTTGATAGAGAATCAAGATGAGGTCATTTGAATATACTATTATGACTGAAGGTGAAATACCCATTATTTACCTTAACTGTCTTATGCCAAGTGGGAGTCATGTTATTGGATTTATATTATAAGTAGAGTTGTGGACTCAAGTTAGATATTGTGTATATCTGAACTATCACTTGTACGGTATTGGATTTTAGTTTAGACATACGTTCCATAAGAAATGGAGAGTAATACCGTAACATATGTTTCATACCATATGTGCAATTGACCAACAGGGTAACAGAAGATATGATCTCTGCTTCTTGTTGTGTGAGACCCGCGAGATCAAAAAGGATCTCAAAGTACTCTTCGATTTTTTACTAAATACTTGAAGTTTCTTTTTCAATTTGTTATTTTAGAATGTTGCCAATGATCATGAATGATACGATCTAATGGAACATATCTGGATAGCAATTGATTTGGAATGGAGAGATTCTAGATAAAAGAAAAAGATCATTTCAGTGTTCCATTACATTAGGTTATATTCACTGGTGCACCAATTATGTTTATGTAACATAATTGTGAATATATAAGTATAGTTGTATCAATACATAAAAGAGATCCTGTAATACTTGAAAAATGTAACTTGATGATCTGGGGTACTGCATATTTACTCTACTTAGATGTTGTTATACATACCTAACAGTTGGATAACAACATATGCTCTCAAATTAAAATATGCTGGTCACGGCCTATTTCCTTATATGAATTTTAACAGAGTTAAGAGATTACGTTCTCTTAGTTTATAGCGGATATCCCATTTTGTGCGAGTGGGAGATGTTGGATTTATTAAATGGTACGCCCGTTATGAGAAATTTGAATCCAAAACCAGACCCTTTATGAAGAGGTGCAGACTCTTCATGAAGAGGTGTGTTAGTATTATATATACTAGATCCTGTCCCTATGTCTCTCTAACATATATCATAACAGAATAGTGACTGAAAAGAAAGAGAGAAAACGCACCAAGAAACTCTGTTAACACTTGAAGGTCTTAGGTCGTGGAAAAAGCAGGGCTTCCGGCTTCGGCTTGTGACTCCTTGCAGAACCAGTGATACTGCTACGCTCACAAGATCCGCTTCCGCACGAATATTAACGGAGTAATTTGTAAGTTCTATCCGTTAATTAACACTGTCAAAACAAGGAAACAACCTATTGAATCTTATACCTTGCATTCACAGACACAATATGGTACTGGAACCAAGCAAAGCACATATCAATTAACACAGAGAAAGAGTAAAATGAGGGATTTCAAAAAGAACCAGAAAAGGGCACAAGAACAAGTGACAAAATACCAACTTTATTCAAATTAAACTGTGTTTGTATAGGGTTTTTTACCAGACTTTAGCCTCATAAGAACCCATGACCAACACTTATACCTAAGTGCCTGTTCGGCTGACAAAATACCAACTTTATTCAAATTAAACTGTGGCACTAAAATTAATAATTTTATTTGTTTTGTTTCTTAGGTAATATGGATAATTTTAATTTCGAGCAGCTTATGAAAATGAATTTTTGGAGTCGTTCGGCAACAAGAGATTAAAAGTGAAGGATTAAGAGCTTAAGGAGCGCTAAGGAACCGATGTTCGGTTGTCTTAATCCGTGGATAAAAGCTAAGGAAACTAAAGGAAGGGGTAGAGGTGCTTTAAGGTTCGGGCAGAGGATTAAGATCCGGACAAAAGGAGGTGATCTTAATCCGCACTAAGGAACCGGTGTTCAACAGGATTAAGTGGCTAAGGAAGCTAAAGGAAGCAAATTAAGCCTTAAGGAGACTTAATCCCTTGTAGCCGAACGGCCCCTTTATGAATAATATACTTTCAAGTACCACATTTGGAGGTTCATCATCATCTTCCACACAAGATCAAGATATGAGGAGAATGTCAGGTTTGAATATATAAACGACATACTTAATGCAACGCCGGAAGTACCTTATGATTATTTACGAATGAACAAAACTAAGTTCCTTGTCCTTTGTGATGCAATATTAGCAAAAGGTATTGTCAATATTGATGAGGTGACAATAGAAGAACAAGTTGGTATGTTCTTGCACATAGTTGGCCATGCCTCAAATATGAGAGGTGTTAGCTATCATTTTCAACGTTCTTTGGACACTGTCTATCGAACATTCAATGATGTTTTATGGAGCATCATTGAAATGAAGAGCGACTACATCAAGTTGCCCGAAGCTAATGCACCAAAACATGCTTGTGCCGGGGAACACACAAGATTCTCTCCATTTAAGGTATTTTCATTTTGAATAATTTATAAGATTAAAATCTAGAGATATTCAAAACATTGTATAAATATTTGTTATTATTAATTTAGGGTGCCTTGGGCGCTATTGATAGTACTCACATCCCCACTTTCGTAAAGAAAAAGAAGCGAAGAAGACACATTAATAGAAAGGGTTTTGTTTCTCAAAATGTTATGGCTGCAGTTGACTTTGACATGTATTTTGTTTACGTGTCAGTCGGATGGGAGGGTTCAGCTGCAGACATGAGGGTCTTGCGTTCAGCATTAAATGATGGTGGTTTCATTGTTCCTTCGGGTAGATATTACCTTGCTGACTCGCATTATGCAAATACAGGTAGTTTTCTTTGCTCATATCGTGGCCACATATATCATTTGGCATAATTTCAATAGTTATCTACATCAAATCGGTACCAAACAGTAGAAGATTTATTCAACCATCACCATGCCCAATTAAAAATGAGATTCAAGATTCTTAGAATCATGCACCCTTACAAATACAGAAAGCAAGCACTAATTGTGTTTGCATGTTGTATTTTACTTAATTTCATCAAACATCATAATGAGATTGAAACAAAAAATGATATTTTCTTGGATAGGAGCGGGCAATAGACAAGGAAGATGATGATGAAGATGTTGAGCAATCCAGAATTACCACTGGTTTTAACGAAACACAGCTTGGAGACTTACTTCGAACGGACATTAGAAATAATTTGTGGAAGAATATGCCAAGCCGTGTTAACTATGCCAAGCCGTGTTGGCATGTGCATATGTTTTATCAGTTTTTTTAACGGTGGCCGATACAGCTACTAGTCCATGGGTGGTACAACTGTAATGGTAATTTTAATCAGCGTCTTTTGTTGATAAAAAATTCTAGTTCGTTTGACATAACACATTAATTATATTTGACTTATCCAACATAACTCCGTCTCTGGAGAAAAAAAAAATATAAACCATGGTCACATTTAACACATATTAATTTTGATGAAATATATTAATTACTTCTAATTAAAATTATAAGTCAATTTGATTGATCAATCATATCATATGACGACAACAACATGAAGGGATAAAATAGTCTTTCACTTCTCATATATATTTTTTATTCAAATATATACTACAATCTTAATCTTTATTATTTGCCGAATGCAAACTCCTTAGCGCTCCTTAAGTTCTTAATCCTTCACTCCTTAATTCATATTGCTGAACGTTACCAATGATAGTATCCAGAGTAGGGGGAAGCGGGTCAGATATTATTAGGATGAAAATGGAGCGAATACAGAGCGGATAGTGGTAAAACCATATCCATATCCCTTTTTAATTTTCTGGATACAGATACAGATCGGATATCAGCCAGATACATATACAGATACGGATCGGATATTTATTAAAATAATATTAAAAAATACTAAAGTTCATAATATTTATCGAATTTTAATGGTGAATAACAATATTTTTTCATAATATTAAAATATATGATATATATATATATATATATATATATATATATAGGGGCTGGCTACTATGCTTATATAAGCATATGCCCACATATGCTTATAACTCATTTTTGCGTTTCCAATGTTCAAATGGTCGATCCGACCGTTCATCTTGTTCTCCATATTAATATGTGCTTGGAGACTAAATTTTACATTTTTATGAATTTTTTTACTATTTATTAAGCCACTTTGAAAATTGCTGATCTGGGTGAACAGTAAAAACAGTGTTTCCAAAATTCTGGACCATATGATCAGCAATTTTCAAAGTGGCTTAATAAATAGTAAAAAAATTCAGAAAATATAAAATTTGGTCTCCAAGCACATATTAATATGGAGAACAAGATGAACGGTCGGATCGACCATTTGAACATTGGAAACGCAAAAATGCTTATTTAAGCATATGTGGGCATATGCTTATATAAGCATAATAGCCAAGCATTATATATATATATATATCTATTATTCGGATACGGATAATTGAAACGTAAAATCATATTAGTATCCATATCCACACGGATATTCGGATATCAGATATCCACATCTAATTTTTTGAATACGGAACGGATATTATCCATACCGTTTTCACCCCTAGATATTATCCATCCCGTAGATATTATCTATACCGTTTTCCCTGTGCATCATGTGCTTCTCATAGCATCTACAGAAAAGCCAAGGAAAATTTGAAATATATAAAAGAAGAAATGAAACAAATAATCGAATTGCAACATCTTGTTTCTTGACCTACAGTATTTGCGGCCTTCCTTTAGAGTTTTGTGTGTAAAGTAAAATTATCAAATACTGATTGCTTGGGAGAGAATAGACCTGGTCGCTTTATACAATGTAATCTATCATAGTATGTACAACAATTTAACTATCAAGTCTATGCTCAATTTTTTTTTTTTTTGGTTAAAGAGGCCTAGGCCCAGTTTCATTCATTAAAACGAAACAAAGTTTAGTTACAAAATGGAGGAGTACCACTCCTCTAGAGCCACTGATACCCAGATAACTAACTAATCATAGTCTATGCTCAATTCAATCATCCTATTTACAATTTCTCTCCAATGTAATCAAAATAATGAATACCCTACGCCACAACCCAGCAATACCATCCATTGTTTCTTTCTCTAATGCTTTTGGGAAATTATACAAGGTTCGCTGTTTTAATTATACAAGGTTTTGGGAAATTATTTTTCAGCTGCAATTCTGATAATGCTGAGAGATTCTACAAAATCATCCAAAAGTTGGTGTGAATCTGAGATGACTGAGTCATCTACTGCCATAACAACCTTCATCGTGTTCATGTAACTCTGGTAATGAAGTGTTAGAGCCTGCCAAGAAGTTAAAATTTGATTACTTATCTTATTTGGATTTCCAGTATTTTAGCTACTAAAATATGCATATTTTTGTGTGTGCATGTGTGTGTTAGGACTTAGGAGGGAAGGGGGTTTATTTTATGGAGAAAAACTAACCTGTGGGTGGCCATATACACTAGGAGCAATGTAGACAATAGGATGACCATAGAAGCATATCTGCTCAAGCGGCCCCATGAGATTTGAGAAGGACAAGGTCGTGTTCATAAGTACTTTATGTGACAGTGCACATGCAACCTATTAAAAAATTTCATCTTAAAAATTTGACCTTTTCCAGAGAGAAACAGTAACTAAAAAGGTGGTAAGTTGGTAATTTCAACCAAGGCCTTTATTCTGGTAACAAGCTGCCTGCTCAGGAACTGTAGATTCATTAACATGGTACATGGAGTCTAATAGTTGTATCAGCTGGGTGCCTGAGAACTCTGTAGTTCAGCATTTTTCAGTACTTTATGTTCTTCTTGTCCTATTTGATGCTTAATTAAACATAAATGCAGGGAACAGCTGTCATTGACTTGTTAGCCTAATGCCTGGAACAACAAAATCGTACGATAGGGGTGCAACAATTCAGGTCTGTGATCATCTGATGTGAGAAGTATATGCATGGTACCCATGGTACAAGATGGAAAATTAAAACCTCAATGGACCAAGGGAATTTTAGCCTCAAGTTGAACCAAAGAGTAAATTAACTTAAGATCCAATCAGCACTGACTGGTATAGGTTAATAAAAGCTTCAACTATGAGCATATCTCAAAAGTAAGATGGAAACCTTAATGCCAAAGAGCTTCAGGATCAGTTTTCCACTGAAATAAGTTGATACAGCTTCGAGTGAGTTTTTCTTCCTTGCAGCAATGGCCTTTCCTTGGCGTACATAATCTAAAGGATCTTCATGGATTACAACAGGGAACCGAAGCATCATGTATCCTATGAGATTTCCATATTTTGCATTATTTTTACCTCCTTCCATCATCTCAGCTAAATCCTGCTTGTTAGGAAAATAATCACAAAACATATCCTAATTTCTATTTTGTGACATAATCATAATTGAGGTTTTTTTCTCCATTTTATATTGTGGTGCCTATTTTGGAACAAAAAAAAATAACATAACAAAATCACTCCTTGGCAGCTTATTCTCCTTGCTGGGCAATATTTTGATTTATTAGTTATTAACGGCTTCTGATTTTTTCTCTGCTGTAAATTTCACAATTGTTGTCCTCTGAACTATATAAGTTTGGTTCACTGGTTCGCTTATTAAGTTTTGACCATTACGAGCTTGTGCCAATAACTACATTATGGCTCACACAAGAACTATTTGATTATAAACTATGACTAACATGTATTCCAGGTGTCGGCCGTATGTTCACAAGAAGTGTTGATCTTACACGGGTGTTCCTGGGAAACTTCTTTTCATCGTTTGTCTCACCTGAAAAATGCAATTTAGAGAAAAACTTATTCATTGATAATTCTCTTAGAGAAAAACCAAAAAAGTGCAGTTCAACATCTTACTGAATTATCAGGTGATTATAATAAACAATCATAGCGCCCGATCACTTTTATTGTTATTATTATTTTGGCTTTCTTAGCAATTACTTGATGCTCCGGCATAAATTTAGCACTTGCCAAGTCTCATCATAGATTGCTAGTGTACCAGCAAAGAAACAACTTTTTATCAGGCTTGTAAGTATAAATGGTAGTGTAGAAGTGAAGTCCAATATTAGCATGTATTGATATACAAAAAATTGAATCAATATTTGGTCCAGGTGTGATTACTTACAGTGTTTCCTATAAAGATATCGAGAAAGAGCTGCTGATGTGACCCCCACCAAAACATCATTTACAGTCTGTGAATACAAATTAGGATTAGTGAAATTTTGAGCTTTTCTGCTATCATCTATCTCTTTAATTAATCCTAAAAATAAATTGAGAAAAAAAGAGGTTCTACATGCAAGAAAACAAAAGCAATCTCTTTTGAACCTTAAATTGGTAAAAAGAATTCTCAGGGGCGTCTATGTGCAACAGTTGATACTTGTTAAAGTTGTGGTATTGTTAGAAACTATTATACTAATGTTTTTTATCCCTGCTTACAAGATATAAATTAAAGTAAAAAGTTCATCTCCCTTCCTAGATGACACAAATGCTGTCATGTTCTCATAAAGAGATAACTAACTAAGCCTAGGAAGAGTAGCAAACTTCCTTGCAGAATGTAACAATAAGTAATGTTTAATATCATTTTTACTTTTTAGTATTGGCAGCCATGAAAATCCCATTAGTTTAAAGGAATAAAGAAAAAATTTAATGCATTTGCAGCAAAAGGCCTAATAAAAGCTATCGATCATATAAATTTTGATCTCTGAACTTCCAACGTGTAACTAGCTCAAGTGTATATCACATTGTACACTGTAAAATTAGAATGCAATCATAAAAAGACGAAAGAAAGTGACACTTACGCAGCCCATGGCATTTTTAACAATCTTGACATCATCGAGCCGTATTGTTCGGTGCACAAACCGTTTCCTGGCATACTCCACCCCTTTGTGTCCCTTCAATGGCGTCTCAGTATCCCTCAAAAACAGCATGCTAGCCACAAACAATAGCATATCGACAAACGTGTGCCACAAAAGAACTACAAAGGAGAAGATCCACAACAGAAAAGCCCAAATCCCCTTCTCCGGCCTTGGCCCGGCATAGAGTGATCCAGCACGGCGTGGCGGTAGTGAAGGAAGCTTGGTTGGGTCATCAGATTGTCTAGTGCATGCTAGTAGAAGGGAGGTGAGAGACATACCATCACCAAGCGAGTGGTGGCCTCGAAACACTGCGGCCGAAGCCGACTCATGGGAAGGGATGTTGATGATGTGGAACTCCCAGAGTGGCCTGCTGTGGTCCACAGTTGTCAGAGAGAGAGAGGACACGTAGTCCTCGACTAGCCGGTCGTTGGAGGAAGGAGAGGTGGGGTCCGAGGACAGAGAAGGAATGATGATATGATCTTTCACGTTTACTTCTACCGGTCTCCATCTAAGCACTTTCTTACTGTCCGATTCATCAAGCACCTATAACAGTAAGAGATGATGAGAAAAATATTCACAGTTACTGTCAAATTTATCGCACAAGTATGAAATTAGTATGTCAAAACGAGTATAATACCAATTGACGTATCAATAATACAAACTTATGTACGTGTAAACATCAAAGCTGAGTATAGAACGCTTAAGAAGTGTTAATAGTGTTTGGAACAATACAGCATCCGTACAGTCGTGACGAGCGAAAGAGACACGAGGCCTATTGATTTATTTAGTCCCCACAGAATTTTGTTTGCAAAGGATGCAACTTCCTTTGTCCTAGCATAGCACTATGCCAGAAAAAATTCATACGAATTATATCAATTTGACTATTGCTGAAACCGTACCTTTTAGTCCAAAGAAGCAAGAGAGACACGAGGCCTTTGATTTTAGTAGGACTCAAGGTTTCCCAATTACAGAGAATCCACACGTCGCAATCCCAATCGAGCGTGGCAGATCCATGCAGAGCGAGGCGAGAGACAGGGAAGAGGCGCGCGACGAACTGGAGGTCTCCGATCTGAACCATCGCTGGAGCGTTTAACTGACACATTATCCATTTCTAAATTTGTAGTTATCAGTATTTCAAAATTGAGTAAGACTCGTATAAACTTCAAATTTTTAACTTCAATTCAATTAATTCAATTAGCTCATAAATTAGTTATATAATAAATTTGTAGAATAGTAAATTTTTTTTATTGTTTTATTTTTTTACTATTTTTTATAATTTATGAAATATGACAAAAAATAATTTAAAAATAAAAAAATTGTCAATAGTTAAGACTATTTTTTGCCATTTTTTATAAATCATAAAAAATAGTAAAAAAATTCAAAGATAATAATAATTGGTATTCTACAAATTCATTATAAATTGAAGTTTAAAGTTTATATGATAGGTGTTATACGATATGTTTATACTGAGCTACTTAAATTGGTAAAAAAGAATTCTTAGTGGTTTTCAATATGAAATCGGTGGTACCATCACTATTTCAAAAAAAAAAGAGGTATCCCAAGTCGTACTCAGCATCACGATACATATGTGCTAACTGCTAAGTTTTGAATTTTTAGAAATCGGTAGTAATGTTAGAATTTTTGAAATATTGAGGTGGTAACTGACAAAATTCGACAAGAATAATTTTGTGGAGAAAGAGACGACCGTAAAAGAGTTAATTTTGTGAAAAGACAAGCTACAGGGAAAATATTTAATTTATAGAAATATTATGAAAAATATAATATATATAGGACAGTGGTACGGTGCTACGCGTAGCATAGAGCCCTCCGTGCTACGGCTCACTTTTTGAGTTTTCAAAATTCTAACGGTCGATCCGAACCGTTCAACATGATCTCCATATGAATATGTACTTGCAAACCAAATTTTACATTTTTTAGAATTTTTTTACTATTTATTAAGCCACTTTGAAAAAAACACTAATTTGTACACAACAGTAAATCTGCTGGACCATTGGATCAACGATTTTCAAAGTGGCTTAATAAATAGTAAAAATATTCTAAAAAATGTAAATTTGGCTTGCAAGTACATATTCATATGGAGATCATGTTGAACGGTTTCGGATCGACCGTTAGGATTTGAAAACTCAAAAAGTGAGCGTAGCACGGAGGGGCCCTTATATACGCATAGCATATTAGCAAAATCATATATATATATATATATATATATATTTAGATGGATTGTGGTTGAATTTGATTTGGTGGAAAGAACCAAATGCAAAATTAAGTGCATTTTAAGAAACTGAATTGTTAATTTAGATTCTTGGTATCACGAACTTATGTATTCCTTTGCCACAGAAAATCGAATCCTCTTCAGTCTTTAAATGATGCGATTTCTCTCTCTTCTTCTCAACTTCCCAACCCTTTTGTGTAGCCATTCATATGGCGGGTGGGACTGAAAATTTTCTACAGACCCACTGACAAATTCGGTTTCTTAAAAATGCACCGAATTTTAATTATATATTTGTACCAAATCAAAATAAACCGCAATTTATCTAAGACTATAATATTTTATAATAAACAAATATGAACGGCAGGGCCCGCAGGGACCAAAACGAAATAAGAAAGATGAATCTAAATAAGAGACTAGCGCGCGACTTTTTCGGCAATAGTGCAACAGATAATATTTATTGTAACCGATTAATTTAAAGACAATATGCCGTATGCTTGATCCATGGCATTGATTTCTTTTTTTTTTTTTGCAATAATTGGTTGCAAAATTGTTGCCGCTGTCTTATATTGTTTGGGACAATGCAGTCTACGCATTTTGGCGCGCACGCCTTAAATTAACATAACGATAAAAAACATTGCCATATTATATTTACGCGCGTGTATATTGTGTTGGTGGTATATCTCAAATGCTATTTCTATTTGGTCATGTTTGATTGAGGCCTAAACTATGGAATAAAGGGTTTATGTCTTGATTAAACTGTCAAACGTGATTTAATTAACTAGACTAAGATAGTATAAGTCGATTTTTAGACCGGCCTAAAACGTAAAAAGTAAGCACCTATTAAGTGGTTTAACGTTTAGTCCACATATGTGGCTTTAGCTTACAAATATCAAATTTAATATAATTCAAATATCTACATTGTCTATTCAAACGTGTTAATAGATAATTCTCGAATTACAATAAATTTTAAAAAGCTATGAATTATTAACTAATGAAATGATAAAATATTGTATAAATCAAGTGTTGTCAAAATTACTAATTAAAAATCTAATAAAATGTTGAATAAATTATTTTATCATAAATTACTAAATAAAAAATATAAAACATGTAATATGAATAACTTTGATCAGTCATAACTTAAACCACAAACTCTTACCAATAAGAAATAACTCAAGTTATGACTTCACTTTAGACCTCAATCAAACATAATAACTTTAGTCAGCCTAATTTTGGAATAACTAACTTACACAACAGAATGGGACAGTATCCGCGAGAGATACTGTCGGTATACTCTCGTGGATACTTCAGTCGCTAATACGAAAAACACATTTCTGTCGGATAGTCACTTTTTACTCTCACAGATATTGTCCATTCTTGTAGTGTTGGCCTCATTAATTTTAGACCACAACCAAATATGTCTTCAAAATTAGAGTTAGGCCAACAAGTAAGAATCAGAACAATTGAAAATTATGAACTATTTATTCGGTTAATGTTTGTTTAATTAATTCTTTTGTTATCAATATTGTTGGATAAACACCTCAATATTTATTCGGTCGACATATAATGATTTTAAGGATTATTATCTATTCTATTCATTGTGGTCTTTTAAAATAAAAATGAAGATTTGGCCTCTCAAATTAATTAAATAATCTATATTTGAATTTCAAGCTTGCAATCTTTCATCCAACAGACATCGCCTTTTGTCATTAAATGAAAAGTTGTTTCTCTCCGTCATATATAGTTGTTTAACTTGTAGTTTTTAATGGCTATCATATAAAATTAAATCAATTATTTTAGTGATAATACGTATTACAATATAATGTTTAATGCATATCTTATCATAATCAATTATATGTCCATCAAAGCAGTAACTTTATTTTCGGCTTTGAAACTTGTATTGGATTAATCTGAAAGTACTTTTAAGATTTTCAAATAATTTATCGATAAAAAGTCACATGCTGACTAATAATTACGTGGATAATAATATTAAAAATTATTTTGCACTTAGAAAAACTTACGTGTACTACTTGCTATTCACAACTAGATGTCCCCAGCACAGTAGCTATCATTATCATCAGTAGCGGTAATAATCGCTACCAAAAAGAATTTGTACAAGATAAGTAACTCGGTGTCAGCATCTTATCGCCGTATTGGTCAAGTGGTTAGAAAAGTGCAACATGCAAAATGGCCGTGAAATGAAACTGTGAAAGAGACTCCTACGGT